>JANPWX010000257.1:6164280-6283881 GCA_024734555.1 Trochalopteron elliotii | reverse complement strand
TGGCGGGGCCGGAGGATGCCGCGGGGGGGGAAGGGGGGGGGCGAGGGTGCTGCCGCGGGGGGCCCGGCGGTTCCGCTCCCTGGCAGATGCTCCGACCATTGTGCTTTTGCTGTTGCAAATAGAAACACTGCTCACCTCCTCACCTCTCCTCCTCCCCTCGCCAAACAATAAATGCACACCTCAGGGCCCTCGGCGCTTCTTGACTCTGCTTCTCTTCTGCAGGTGTAGATCTGGAAGAGACTGGAAAGGAGGGTGGAAAAAGCAGGGAGGTTATGAGGCTTAATAAAGAAGGTAAGTGGATAGTGCTGGCACACCTCTCTACCTGTCTGTTTCTTGGTGGTTGTGAATGACTGTGGTTTGGCCTTGACAGGGTGGTCTGATAGCATATGGATTTCTCTGCCGTGAAGAACGTATCAGGGTTGGATACATGCAGATGACTGTCACTGCGTCAACTTCTTTTGAAGTACGGGTATAACAGGTGTATACATGTAACTGACAGACGTGGTAAAAGATAAGACAATTTTGAGGCAAAAGACAACTGCACATCAGTGGCCATATTGGATTTTTTTTGTGGACCCTGTCCCTTGGTGCAACGTTCCAGTTGCTCCCGTGAAGATAAGCATATAAACTTTAAACGTTAGATTATTATAGGCAACATAGTGGAGATGTTTCCCCTTGCAGTGAGAAAGGGTTTGTTACAATCTTTGAGTTCACTCACTTTAGCTCAAATCGCATTTTATTCTTCGTTTGCACTGCTGAGTGTGACCTACAGTCAATTGAGCAGCCAGCATCAAACATTATCTTAGGTTACACTAGCCTATGCATATTATGCAAAACCAAATAAAATTAGTCATTTGGGCCATAAGTTCTTCTGGTACCATCAGTGTGAGCAGGCAAATTCCGGGTTAGTGGTGTTTGCCAATATGCCAGGCCTGTCACAGCTCTGTCAGCTGTGAGAGGAGAAACATTTTGTTTGCAGTGTGTGTCATTAGCATCATGCTGAGGTAACACCTAATGCAACTAGTGAAATGGTTCAGGATGCTTTTTCAAGTAGCTTTGTGTTTGTTTCTGTTTCGTTAAAAAAGCGCTTTACGTATGCAATGTCTCTATCTTGGGAAATATTTCTTGGGAAGTTGGTTCATAATGAATGATCCCATCATAGCAAAACTTCAGTGTGAATTACTCAGGCTCAGAGAAATCCCGCTATTACCTGTAATGTCATAATATATATTCTGAAATGATGTTAAGTTTCTCATTACATTACAGTTGTCATTACACGTGCGTTCGATTTTGAGCATCTTGGCAGCTCAAAGGAATCTTATGTTTTCCAAACAAGCTCTTGAAAAAAGAATGAATTAATGAGTAATGTAGATTTGCGTGATAAACTATAAAATTGCATGGAGTACGCATTAAAGTTATTTAAAACACTCTAAAACTTCCTTTTTGAAAGACCTTTACAGAGATGCCAAGCTGGATTGTGTTCCTATCTTGATTCTTACGTGCCTGAACTTCTCTATTTTGTCAGCCCAAAGATAAGTTAGCAGCAGAACTGAGATTTTCATGTAGTTATTTATAGGTGAAAGGTTCAAGGCTCTGTACATCTATCAGTAATGTTGATTCAAAAATTTTGCTACTTCAGCTGTGCCTTCATAAGGAGCTTAATTTGTTGAGATAAAATGTTTTGTGCACAAAAGTCCTTGAACACAAATTCCTATTATAAGTTTGGGACATAAAGTTTGAGGCATCTCTACTCCTTAGTTATACATAATAATCGAATTGTTTCCTAGAAAGATGCAGTTTAAATTACCAGTTCTAATCTTGTTTGGGTTTTGGGGGGGTCAGAGACTCCATCAAAGGAGCTCTATTTAAACTCACTATCCAGAAAAATTACTTCCAAACAAAGCATAATGTCATTGCTGACATTATGATCATGACAGGTGTGAAGCACTTACTAGCTTTTATAGTACTTATGTCATAATACCATGAAAAAAACACCCAAAATTGACTGTTATATTTAGAAAATAAAAAGCCTTAGGGATGTTATTGCTTTCAAGTAGTAACTTATGTTAGATCACTTAGAAAGAACTTCCATGAAGTTTGAATAAATTAGTATGTGTTGAAATATTTCTACTATATTCACTTAGGCAGTCTATTATTACAGGTGTTTTCACCACACCCATCTGTGTGTCTGAACACCCACTGTAAATCTTCGTGGGCCTCACAGTCCTTACTAATAAAGGTGGGGAAAAATTTCAAGAGTTAGATTAGTCTGCAGGAAACATTTCTCATGTATTTGCACAAATGCTTGTGCTTTTACTCTGACCTTGCTCACGTGTTGTGTGACATGTTGCATTTTTTTGTTCATAGGTGAGGATTGTGGTTATGATAGGTCTGAATACAAAACCCAACTCCTTTGTTTTTTTCAATCTTACCAGCTTGAGTAGACCTTCTTAATGGCATCTGTGGTGCCAGGAGATTATAAGTGGTTTCTTAAAAAATCAAATGTTACTTGTAACCTACTTGTATCAAGTAACCAGGGGGGACAGACGGACAGGATTTTAAGTATCAAAAATTATTGTCCTGTTTGATAAAGGTAGTGTAAAACCTGATCTCTCTATGCTTACTTCTTCTCGTATTTGTCTGCACTTCATCGTCTTTGGTTGATGTGACCAGGTTTATGTGGCCATTCCTTTGTAAGCAGTTTAGCAAGAAGGCTTTTTAGATGAGTGACACTGTATGCAGAGCATGGTGGGAGCTAAAGAGGAGGAATATGTTGGTCTTCAGACCATGACAAGGTGTTTCAGTTTGGTTTTGTAGAAAAACAATGGTATCAGGTGGCAAAAAGTGCTTCTAGTTAGCTTGATCCCTGCTTTGCCTCCTTTCTGGTCGTGTACCATGTGTGTTTACAGTGGTGGGCTGCACTTCTTCCTCGCCTTGGCCCAGGAGGGGATGTGGGAGGCAGCATTTCCTGGAGCTGGGGGGTAGGAACACTGCCTGCCCAGTCTCTGCCTGCCCAAGGGGTTGATACTTGCATCCCTGGGCAGAGGGGTCACAGTCTGACTGTGCTCTTCATTTCTATAAGGCAAGAGATGCACCGAGGCCATGTGCCCCCTGTGCCCCATATTGAGGGTAAAAGTAAAGACACAGAAGTATTGCTCACTGCTTTCCTTTATTCTGCAATGTATATGTAGGCTGCATAGAGGGAGAGAAATTTCCTGAAGGTTTGTTCAGTTTTTTAGACAGAATTGCTTTTTGCATGCTGACACTTATTCTGAGTTTTCCTATAGCAAATGCAGTCTGTCCATGGTTGACTTTTACTGGCATGTGGATTTGTAGAGAGGGGATTACAAAGTTTCAAGTGTTCACAGAATATGAGAAATTTTATGCATAAATGTTTGTGCCAGAAAAAAACCCAACTTATCTGCTTATCTAATCAGGAAACAGAAACAGTATTGTGTAACTTATCTGACAAATCACTACCAAGCAACCGGCTTAGCTAAAAGAGGGGTTATCAGAATTAGAGCAGCATTTAGAATTTATGTTGAATTTTAAAAGGTTGAATGGCATATTTGAGGAATTCTTGCAGATAACGGGCATAGTAAAAGAAATCTGTATTTGAGTTTGTGTTCTGTAGAACATCACAGTTACTGTGTGCCTCAGGCAGGTACAGTGTTCTGTTATTATCAGCCATAACCTGTAAATGATTATAGATTAATTTTGGAGGCTTGTGTTTTACTTTATGCAATATTTGAGAAAATGATGGGAGAATGGGATTTTTTTTGGTTTCATGTACAGAACTTGTATTAATAATTGGTTTATTAATGTGCAAGCATTGAGTGTTGTGAATGTTTGCAGGTAGACACAAGCTGTAAAGGAGCAAAAGATATCCTGCATATCTTTGTGAATTACAGCAGAGTTAAATATAACCTATGGGATTTAGGTCTGTGTCTGGGTACTTGGTGTCATAGTCAACTTCAGTTTCCCAGTTCAGTGGGTTTGAATTATTGAAGTTTTAATCTGATGATGTGTGTGCTTCTTCTTAGATAATCCTTTCACTAACCATACTAATTCATTATTGGTTGACATTATGAATGTTATGTAAAAATTTCTGGTTTTCTGTTAAGAGATTTTTATTGTTCCATCCCAGACTTGACCATTTTACTTTATGATTACACGTGCAAACTGGAGTTTTAGATCCATTGGATGATTATTTACAATATATTTTTTCCTATTTTGACTTCCCACACAAATATCTGGTGGAAAGTTTTTTGATAAATCCTTTGGCAACATAAGAACAAAATTAAAGGGATACTGATTAGTTTTGCTTTCAGTATCTTTGTAATTCTTCAGAAAAATATATTGATGATTTTATCTTGGAAAAATCTTGGAAAAATAAGAAGTTAAGGAGGTTAGGTGGTAGGGAACACTTCTATAAGGGGAAAAAGGATGTGACATGCAACATTCTACTTTATGAAAAGCAAGAGGAAGAAGACTAAAATTATTATGGGGAGATTGTGAAAGAAGAGAAAACAAAACCAGCTGCTTAATGTAAGCATAGAGATTGGAGTTAACGTTAATTATTATTTATTTTTTTGTTTACTAGTGGTTTGCCCGTGGTGTTATTTGTCTCCTTCAAAAACATACTAAACAAAAAAGAATAAAAACATTCTTGTTTCACTCACCACCTTCATTTTCCACCTTTTTGTGGTAGTAGAGAATGTTAGAAAGGGCTGAGAGGAAAAGAAAATTTTAACAAGGTTTTAAATACATACTTCAAAAGAAAGAAGTGAGGTTATTGAATTTAGACCACCATAGTTAGTGATTTGGGATTTGTTTTGGTTTTGCAGTGGGCAAAAGAGAGGATTGAATGTTGTATAATTTTCTGTCTCTTCTCTATAAGCTAATATAGTCTTCCAGAGATATTGATTCTTAAACACATGTAATATTCTGTGGTGCTTGATGAGTGAAAGAACTGAGAATTGGCAGGGCAAAAAACTGTGGCTATTTTCAAGAGAAACTTTTTCTTACCATTCTTACCTTTATGCTGGGAATCAGAACAGTATGCAGAGTTCCCCATGTGGTCTTTGTTTAGCATGAGAAATGACAGTGGGATTGAATTCTGCTGTGCATTTTGGTGTGTAAGTGACTGATCAGCTCTGTATATGATATCTGACTCTGATATTTGTATTTTGTTTTTAATATGGACAGCTTCTGCAAGGGGGTGGCATGTCTCCTGGTTATGGCTGTCACCTCATTTAATGTGTTTCAAGGAATGATGACAGAGGAAGAATGAAACATTATGTATGAGAGCGCCCAGAAAATTTAGTCAGAATTGTAGTTTATCTTCATAGTTACATAGTTATTTTCTGAAACCTGTCCTTTAGTTCTTCATCCCACACACTGGATAAAAGGAGTGGAGTAATGATAAGGCTCTCTGATCAGACATTCTGTGTTTTGAATCAAGATTTTGATGTTATTGAATATGTATCTAAAACTGTTGTACTGTATATGACTTCATTAAAAAATCTGGTTTTGTTAGGTGCATATGTCTTGATGAAGTGCATTATTTCTGCAGCAGTTGTTCTGAAGTGGTTAGATCTCCTGTTGTTTAAGGTACCTTTTTTTGATTATGTGGGGGAAAACCATGTGTGATTCCCTGTCAACTGCCAGCACTGTCACTAAGGATCTGTCTCTGACATTCCTTCTACTAGTTGTAATTTATAACCAGACTTGAGAAAGAGGGAAATTTATGTGTTTACTACAGAGTACCCCAAGCCCTGCTGTCACTAAAGAAAGTAAATGACTTTGTGTATCTAATTTTGATTTAGATATAAAAACGTGTGTGTCTTCTTGTTGATCTGCCTCTGTATGTAGTTAATAGTTTATAGACGAAATATAGATTTGTGTGTTAAAAAGAGACTACACAAGAGCTGAACCATTTCCACTGTGAAATGGAATAAATTCTTTGAGATAGGCCTTTTTTTCTAGTTAATTAAAATTAGGGCCTTGTCAGGTTATTTTTTACATTTGGGCAAAAAAATACTAGCCATTTAACGAAGGCTGAGGTGTATGAATGAGATGAAAGCAGTGGAAAATCCTATAGAAAACATTTCAAATTACGTTTTATGTTGTGAATCACAGGAGTCCTGTAGGCAGAAAGCATAAGTTTCTGATAGTCAAAGTGAAAGTTTCTGGTAGTCACTGCATGCATTGCTAAGAAAGATCACCTTCAGTAAAAATAGTATTGTTGCTATGAGTGTTTCTTAAAGAGTTAACTCCAATATAATTTTATCTGAATACCATGACTATTCATTATTAAGAGTAATTTTGGAATAACTAGCAAGAAAGCTTTTTTGGGTTGTATGGGCATGGATTAAGTTACTGCATCTTTCTGTCGGCCAAGTTCAACTTGGTGCAGAAGTTCTTCAGCTTGTCTTTGAAAAAACTGATTCAGAAGTTAATGGTGCAGGATGCCAGGTGAAGCTGGTGTCTTTAGGTAATTAATATGTTAAAAAACCCCTTGGCAAGTGCTGTCATGATGCAGTAAGGGTGTTTGATAGAGGTCTATCACCAAGTATATAGCAAGAAATCTTCGATGGTTCTCTTGCTGGATGAGAAGGGTAGATGCTGTGAGAGTAAAAATGGCCCAGTTTTTTATCGCAGTGCTATGCAGCTGACTAAGCTGACTCAAATTGAAGGAAGAATCCAGCACAGCTACTTGCAACTGATACGGAGGAGAGGAAAACCAACTATGGCATGAATAATTTCTCTCCTTTTCTGTGTCACTTTCTGTGGTTGATTTTAAGGGACTGGTTTTGTCATAACTTTTTGTATGGCTTATTAAAAGTCATGCCTGAAAGCCACTGATGTTGCTGGGGAAGTGAACTTTCTGATTGCTCTTGGTCTTGTACTCATAGAAATGTCTTCCTTATTTCTGAAATGTTTTGCTTATTATTCAGTAATTTAATTTCATATTTTACTAAGCTGTATTAATAATACACTTGGGCTTAAGCCCAACACATACTCCTATCTCTCTGTCTTCTTGACAGTAATTGGAATTTACAAGTATTTGGTCTTCCAGTTTTTTTATTTCTGTGTTCATGTATTTACAAAGTGTGTGCTGTTTGGCAAAAAAAAAAAAAAGGGGAATTTTCCCAGATCAGAAAGAGCATCAGCCAGAAGTAGCAAAGAACTTGGCGACAGAAGTTCCAGGTTCTGCACAACTGCTGGTTCCAGTATCTGTCTAGTGCAGTTTCACTTAGCTGGGAGGCCCCTCCTGAATCATCTGTAAAACGGAAGCAGTTGTATTGTGACAGAGCTGTGCGTGGTACACAGGGGCTTAGGTTGGCTTCCCTTTCCGTTCCCTGGGAGCAGGTGCTCGGCAGAAGAGACAGAAGAGTGACTGATGAAGTAGCTCAAGACATAAGAATGACTGGCAAAAGGCAGGAGTTCGTGGGGTTTGGTTCTGTGTGATTTTCTTTATGTTCTCTATTTTGTTTATATTACGCAGTTTTTAATGTTTTCTGTCCAGTCATTCTTTCTCTTCCTTTTCCTACTGCAGGGGACTAGACATAGGGAAGGCAGAATCTGTGAATTTGAAGTTGTATTTGGATTGAACACTGCTAATGTCATATCAGTAGTTGTTGAGAAGTTTGCTTGATCAAAATTCTTTTCTTTAGCAAGACAGAAGAGAATGGGACTGGACCTCTCCAGTAACGAAATAAGGTGACTTGAGCATGTCATTATTTTGAGCTGAAGTGGTCAGAATGAAAGCTGAGATTTAAAGAAATGTAAATCATTATGTGTGTTCACTTTTTAATCTCTGATAAGTGTCCTGTCCTCAGATGGCTTTCAGGCTGGCCACTTGTGATTGTCTAAGATTTGGTAGATTATCGTGTGATAACATATTCAGTTGTTTTTTAAGCTGCTCTTAGTTATATCTTACTGAGACAGGAGGATACAATGATTTACATCTGAAAAGTTTGCTGGACTCTTGCCACCACAGCAAACACTGACAGAGCCAAAACCTTGTTTGTTTGGGTCTGATAATGGAGATAGAGGACAATGATCTGGAAGAATATAATATAATTGATCTGTTACTGCAATGACTAGGGAGGCAGTATTATTATTTGTATAATCTTAATGCCTAGCAGCCCCATCAGGCACTAGATGCTACTCTGCAGGGTACCAGCAAAGGGAGGAAGGGTGTGTGCTTGTGTGTGTTGTGAAATTGTGCTGCAGAGAACTAATTTTTCAATGTATGATGAGGCAGGGGTTTTAATAATGACAAACAAAAGCACTTAGTTGCTCAATGTGGTTGGCTTTAGCCTAAGCTAAAGTGACTTCCTTAGAATTGTAGCAGGGAAAGCTTTAAGGTGAAATTTGGATGGCAATGAAGTAATTTTGCAAGAGCTTGGAAGGTGTCCTTACTCAGGTGTGGAAATTGGCCTGAATGAAAATACAGGCTTGTTGTTGAAAGCTTCATAAATGGATACTGACATCATGAACCAACTGGAAACGTGAGCAAACAGTGTGACAGCAAGTAGGATGTGGACAGATTAGTGTACATAAGATAGAGGAGCCTGGAAAGCAAAGATGAGTTGTTCCCAATATATCAATTTGGAATGGAGGATTGTGCATAGGAGGATGCAGAGAGTAAAGCAGTATGACAGTATAGAAGAAGGGTCTTTTGGAACAGTGTGAACAAGCAGGATAATGTTTGTCAACATGAAAAATAAGAAAATACAACTAATGTGAGGTGGAGACCCACACAAACCTTTAGCTCTGAAGATGTTTAGGACAGACTTTGTCCTAGGAATGCAAGACAGGAAGAATCATTTAGATGTAGATGTAACCTGAATGAATGCTTTAAGAGAGAAGCTACTGGCAAAGATGACATAGTAGTTTATCACAGTGTTTTATATCTGAATGATGGACAAGTTGATTGTGCTGTCCAGGGTGATCAAGAGAGGAGGCAGAGAAAAGAGGGTAGGCGTGGTGAGATTTAAATTCTGTTCTGGCTGTACCGAGCTGAAGCTAACAGCTACTCAGTGGCAAGAGGTGTCAGATAGAATGAGATTTTTTTGTTTAAACATAAATCTACTGTATCTGAGACCTGTTCTCAGAAACTGAATGTAAAATTCTCAGACATAAGAGTAGCAGCAAAAGATGCAGCTCAATGGAGACCTGCTAGAAGACAGAGGAAGAATAAGGAGCCTGCCAGTACTCTGTGAAGGGATTAGTACAGGAAGGATGGGCAGTAGGAGAGGGGAGAGTCATGAAAATCAGAAACAGAGAGTGAAAGTGTCAAAAGGAGAAAAGCATTTAATTTTTATGAAGAACACACAAGGGTTATGGGTGATGGAAATGATTCATTTGTGATGTTGCAATAGTAAAAGGCTTTTAGACATTATAGTGAGAATAGTTTCACTGTATTGCAAGGGACAGATGAGGGAAACTCACGCTGAAGTTAGCGACAAAAGTGTAATTTGTTGTCAAACAGAGCATAATAAGCTTAGAGGTGAAAGAAGGACAGGAAGAGTAATGTAGTTAGAGAATCAAGGGGTCAGAAGTAGATTTCCCAACCCAGAAAAGACTGATTTGCTGTCCTGGTGTTCTGTCAGAGCAGGAAGAGACAGGAGATGTGAGGTATGGGCTGATATGAGTGAGACAAGGAGGGAGTGGGACAGATGTGTTTTATATCTATTGTACAAGGAAGAAGGGAGAGCTATAAGGGAGAGAAAGAGAGTGGGAAGGGAGAATGTGAAATGGTTATTATGTTTTCTCGCTTTCTCTTGGAATAAATATTTGCATTCTATCGCAGAGAAAGAAATAGATACAAAAGAAAAGGTTTGAGGAGTGAGTCAAAAGTAGGAAGAAAAAAGGCTGAAATTGCAGGTGTGGGTTCAGCTCAACTGGAGGAATGGCACAGATTAGTAAGCAGCAGTAGAGAGAGAAAATGTGCGATAACCTCATTTTCAGACTGGTTCTCTTTTCCACTGCAAATTCTAGGACAGGCGAGAATATAGCAAAGAAAATGGATGTTTTAGACAAGTGTGAGTTCGGGATTGGTGGAGTTGGACCTAGTATTGGCAAGCAGAGCAAAAACCATCTGAAAAAAAGCTCTTCAAGGAGAGACAAGAGTGTCTGGTCATATCTATCACATAGCATGATGGACAGGAAAGTAGTAGTTCTGTTCCTTGCAGTGCATTGTAAGTAGATAATATGTCTACATGATTTGTTACATACTGATACTGACTTGTGCTTCCTGCTTCCAGAGCTGAGACAAGGCCACGGGATTGCATAATCGTGGACTGGGCCCCGGGTAATGTCGTACTGCTCAGGGTGTATCGTGAGAGCTTGGGCGCGGTGCTGCAGTAACCATGGTTGTATGGCTTTTGCTTGTCTTGCAGGGCAAAGCAGCTTGTTCCTGTCTACATGCTACAGGCAGGCATGCTTTATGATACAGCACTTTTTTTTTTTTCTCTGAGAAAGCAGGATGTAGTAATTTCAGAGGGGTTACATGGAATCGCTGTCATTCATGTCATTCAGTGTCTAAGAAGTTAATCTCAGGTTTTCACATCTCTTTAGTGGATCTAAACAACTGTTTAAAGAAGAGGAAAATGCTGTGGGAGAGATTTGTTCCTTCACATGCAGAGCATTGAGCTGATCCTTTGACTTGGAAGGCTTTATTCATTACCTTGCCTGCCTTTCCCGAGCAACTTTCTGCATGTCCCTGTATGTTATCAGTGTTCAGTCATCCCAGCAGCTTATACACCATGCAGAGGTGCTGAGAAAACAGGAAAAGAAAAAGTCTTCAGATTTTCTCTTCAGGGTCTCTCAGGTGTTTTTTTGTGCACTATCATGAAGTTTTGTGGTTCTGATTGTATTCATGCTTTTGCTGTATTTTTGACTTTTTAGAAGACTTGGAGAACCTTGGGCAAATATATTAAGAAACTGAATGCATGGCAATGGAAAAACATGAGGAGAAATGGGAGGAAAAATGTTTCAGCTCTTGAAATTATGGCGAGCTGTGTGTATAGTGCTTTTAATAGTCTTTGAACATTCTGTGCTTGGTGTAAGTTTTCTTCAGTTTCTCTCATAACTCACAACACACTGGGTGTGAACATTACCGAGCCTTTTAGGTATTTAAATTTTGAAAGAGGTAAAGCAGCTTTACATATTTTTGGGTTTCTTCCTCATCAAGAAAAATTATTCTTGACTGCATTTCTCAAGGAGGGAATGCTACGAGTTTTATTTTGTGGCATTTATTATTCTTTCCAGCTTTACAAGATACCTGTCACTATTCTGACTGTTTGTTTTCCAACCTCCTTGGCAAATCAAAGGTATTGTAAACTTTTATCACTTTCCTGGAAGGTAAGAGTGTATCCTCTGTGGGAGTTCTTGTAGGCTTTTCATTTGTTTTGAGTTTTTTTAAATTCCTTGTAATTGAGCATGTATTTGGAAAAGTTCTAAATAGATGTGTCATATATGTGTTCAAATGATGTAACATGTATAAGTGTTAGCTTTAAAACAGCAAGATATGGTCTGTTTTTCTGAGAGCTTCCAACACATTTCAGACAAAACCATAAGCAGTGTATGTTGTGAAGACAAAAATCAGTCTATGAATGTTGAAAAATTTCATGCAGTAAGCTATTTTAAGGAGGAATTTCAAGGAGATAGGGAATAATTAGTTGATGTGGAGGAAGGAGGCATCAAAGCTGATAGTATAGCACACAGGAAAGTAGCATACAGAACAGATTTCTAGTGAAAGCAGTTCATTTGTAAAAATAAACTCTCCCTGTTTTGTTAATATTGTCCTACTGTCTCAGAGCTGGAAAGCAAAACTAATTGTAATTGCCAGACTGCAAAGATAACATAAATATTGAAAGATAAATCTTAATCTTTCTTAACTCTGCTCCCTAAACATGCCCTCTGTTCTCCAAATACTTAAACATTCCCTTTATTATTAGGCTTCAGCCTCATCTGTTCTCTTGAATAGTGCCCTAGTTTTGCTAGTAGGCAAAAAGTGAAGAGAAACTAACGCATTATGTACACAACAACATTTGTCATTCTTTTACACTCTTTCTTCTGTGTTAGTTCTTTTATGCCTATTTGTTTGTATATTACAGGCTTGGAGGGTAAGTGACATGCAAAATTCTAAACAGTTTTGACTCTTGTTCTCAGCTATCAACCTTAGAATGAGCCTGTTGTGTCCAAATTTCTCCAAAGTCTAAATTTCTTTTAGGAGAACCCTTTTGAATGTGGGCTTTCCATGGCAGATTTCTGACATGCCATGTCTAAGCATAGTGTGCTATGAAAACAATACACAGAACAAGTGCTTTTAAAAGCTTGCTCATTTTAGTACTGTGAGGTTATGAGAGAGACTTTGTTCAAAATCATTATATTGAAGCTGCTTTGGGTGATAATCAGGACAAGGTGTATATATCCAAAGGAAGGCTATGAAATAGGATTTATGTCAATATGAGGAAAGACAGAGGGAATAAGTGGATGGGAAGAAGTCACGAGAAGAAACAATTTGACTACTGATGTTTATAGTTCACATCTCTTTGTGAAGAGGGCCAAGGTGTCCTTCCAGCTATATGCAGAAATTTTTTGTCACTGAAAGAGGATGGGCAAACATGTCTGCTGCTGAAAGACAAATCATACCTGCACTGACATTAACTGAAAGAACACTGAAAGCCTACTCTGTACTGGTGGGGTATAATCCAGTCCTCACTGAAGTACAATGTTGCATAACAATTTTGAAAGGAAAGGAACAATGCCTTATTTCTAGATCACAAAGAGAATACAGGTAAACAGCATGTATTTATTTATGGGGGGAAAAAGAAAAAGCAAAATACCAGAGCACATTACCTTTCCCAGTGACAGGCTGTGGCAGGCTTTATTGACTAGCACTCTGTTTACTGTTATTCAAAAGTCGATGCAGCCATTGGCACCAAATTTTACTTACATTACTTTACTTACATTACACCAAATTTTACTTGCAATTAAGTAAGGGCTGACATACTTCAAAATACATTGCTGGGGTTTATCTTTCTCTTGAAGAACAATTACCCAAGCAACACTTAGAATAGGTCAGTTCTTATTACAGCAAAAATCCGCAGTACTTTACTATATTTTAGCAAGTCACCACTTATTCTAGTATGGTGCTTTTCAATAATTTTTAAATTACTTAAAGGCAGAATTTGATGTTACTGCTCCAAAAGCTAGATTGCTTGCTGCTTTTCTGTGCAAACCTTACCATTATCTGCACCTGCTCTACCAGTGAGGTCAATGGACTTTACCAGACATGATAGGATGTGATTTTATAATCTCTAATTGGAGTTTTTTTGGCAGTTATCTTTTTGTTGTGCTGTGAAAATGATCGTGATCTTCATTATTCTAGATACTTCATGATTTTACTTGGGATTCTTTTTCATTCAGGATAGGAAGGGGAACTAGCTGGTGATACAGTAATAATGAAGATTATAACTGGCAATTAATTTTCACTACATGGGTAGATTTATAGCATTAGCAAATCCTCCATGACTAGCCTGCAGCTCTGCCTTTTGTCTGGAAGAACACTGGCTTTAGCCTGAAGCAATTTTTCGTTGTGCCCACCAGATTTTGCTGAAAATAAAACCTGCTGTGACCACCCAGCACCTCAAGAGGTGAATATATGTGAGCATCAGAACTCCATAGTGCAAAATAGGATGGAAATGTTGAATTTATTGAATGAAATAGTAGTTTAATCAGGGAGCTTTAAATTGGGTAACTATTACATGATTGCAGTGTAATCTTTCTCTCTGCAGTTTTTCTCTTGTAAAATACAAACACTGAATTTATATGTTTCATCATACTTGGAGCTTATGCAATTGGGGTTAAAAATACATATATTTTTCTTTACAACAAACAAGTAAACTTGGTCATAGTCCATTCTGATTTTTTTGTATTTGGAAGAACTAGATAGACTATAAGTAGAGATGGAAGAATTGCCTTTGAGAGTTGATTAATTGAAGTGTTACTCCTTGTGTAAAGCAGTCTTGAAGGAGGCTGAGTGTATGACTGGGAGCGTAGAGGGAGGTGAATACTGCTACATTTTTTACAGCTTTACTTAAGTGTTGTATCCCAGTTCTCATGTCCACATCTGGTGTTGGAAAAACTGGAAGGAGTTCAGAAAAAATCTACTTTAATTTGAGGCCTGGATAATTAGCTTTAGAATGGAAGATTTAAGAAGCTCAATCTATTTAGTTTATCAACAGACAGTAGAGGCTACCTGATAAGTCTATAAGTACTTAGACAGGGCAAAGGTATCTGACAGTTAGATGGTTCTTTGTCAGGTAGATTAAGAGGATTCTTGTGGCTGAAAGCTGAAGCAAGATCAGTTCAGACTAGAAATAAGATGCAGTTTTCTAATGATACAATTAAATAGGAACAGCTTATCAAGGGGTGTAGTAGACTCTGTTGCACAAAATCCTTGCATAAGGCCCTGGTCCATTCCGTGGAAGCACACAGTATTTTAGCCATCCAGAAAGATTGGGTTTGAGGCTAAAATAGTATGATTAAATTCTATGGCCTGTTTTAACATGGAAACTCAGTACAGATCATAAGGAAGATTTTTGTTGTATCTCCCTAAAATTTCATACATTGTCACTGCTGCTTTTGTTAAAAATGAAGTTCATGTGAAAGATTGGGTGATAAAAGCAAAAAGAAGCTTTCTAATGTGGTGAGTGAGAAGGGACTGTCCTTTAACAGCAGGTAAAAGAGGAAGTAAGACTTTCCAATCTTGCTTTGTGTTTTTCTGGTAATCAAAATCACTAACATCCCTCCACTCATTAAATTCTAAGCATAACTCAACTATTTACCAATGTAATTGCTGGCCTTTTCAGAAGCATTGCAGGTAGTTTGTGCCTTCTCATTGTAAGGTCAGGTAATTGACACCTGGACCCAAATGCCTTCTTTGACTTTGTTTGCAAAGCAAAACAATCTTTGTCAGCAGATTTTCCCTGGTGCTGCCTTCTTGGCCATGGATTTGTGAGAATATAGCAGGTCAATCTTTGTGGTAGAGTAAAAGGCTCTGTAATTTCTAATGAATTATATGAGAACTCATTTTATCCTAGTTTTGCAAAAGAGACAGTAGGAGTTGTTTGAAGGATTAGTATTCGTATTATTTTGTTTGCCTCTTTCTTGTAAAATCATCACCAGTTTGAGTGAAATTGTCACATTTTTTCTTGGTTATGCCAACAGCAAGGCAAATCAGTGCTGATTTAAGGTAGATTCAACTTAGATGAGAAATGTTGTGTGTGTGAGGTTAAAGAAAATATCTAACCTGCTATTAGAGGTTTTCCCGGCACCAGTGGTCCTATAACTCTTGTAAACACTGTATACAAAATTAGTGGAGAGCAAATGTGCTGCATCTGAAGTTTATAAATTCTTCACCCTCATCCTCTTACCAGTATTGCTGCCTCCAAAAACTGTACAAAAAGATAGTGTGAATTGGTGTTCAAAAAAGCAAATAGCCAATGTCAAATTTCTTTGTATTAAATATTGGGGTTTAGGGCTTACACACCCAACAAAAACTAAAGAGTTTCAGTACTGTGGAATAGACTTCGTTGTTGGTTTTGGTGCAGTTGGAAGGGCTGAAACAAGCTGTGAACTGGACAATGAGGTTTGTTCCAAATATGTGTTGGTGTGTGTTCTATTGTAGAGCCATGTGAACTTTGAAGCCCCATGTGGGCTTTTTCTGGTTGAGAGTGAACAGGGTCATACATATCCTGTGCTACTTTGTAGTGATACCATGAGAAGATTCTAAAGGTTCAGAAAGTCTGAGTCTTCCTCAGTTCCTTGTTGTTGGCTGTGACAATGTTGCACAGCTTGATGTGCATCTGATCTACCGGTTTTTGGCTGAGTAATTACAAAGTATTTAAAAGTTTACATTTGGAGTCATCTTTAATGTTGCTTGTATAGTGAGCTGGAGTGAATGTTTGGACCTTGTCATCGTCTCCTCAATAGGCATATCCTGTTATCCAACAAATGTTGGATTAGGTCAGGATCTGCTGTAAGGCTGCAGAATACTAACAGCCGTGCTAAGATCAATCAGATGATTGGTCTGCTTAAACTTCCCAGCATCATTTAATCCATACCTGCATTCAGGTAAATTGTATTTGAGACTGTGGCAAATATGACAACAAAAGATGATATTTGCTTTGACATAAGGCACTAAAAAGGGTGATTTCTAATATGAAAGCAAGAATACAAGAAGGAGACTTGAAGCCCTGCAGGAGGGACAGATTTATTTAAGACTGGATGAAGCAGATAAAGTTACTCTGCTGGCATGGTGTGTCCAGCCAAGGCAGTGGTTTGCTGGGCTGTGTGTTAGGCAGATCTGCATCACTATTGCTGTTGAATAAAGATCTTTAAAATATATGGAACCTCAGTGGTACTCTAGAAAGCTCAAGGCTTCCCCTTCCTGTACTGTTCCTCATGGCTGTTACCCAAGCTGGAGGTTGAGAGCACCGAAGTTCTTACTTCTCATTTGCTTTCTACAGGAACAAAGTACTTGTTGAAAAAAATCATGCTCTACATTGTCATGCCACAGTCTCAAAGTTTAAATGGATGAGGTCTGTCGTCTTGCAAAAGTTGTGCTTGCTTCAGAAGAAATAAGATGCAGAGCTTCAGACCATCATATAGCACATGAGAGCACCAAACTATTCAGGACATTTTCTTGGCTTTTTTATCAGTGTCCTACCTACAAAAAGGCAAGGCATCTTGTGCCATGTGTTTCCATTTGATGTCTATTGATTACAAAAATGCCCTACCTCTCTTCCTCACTCCCCTTGCCAAAATGTCACTGCATGCTTCTGCAAGAGACAAATGGCAACAGTCATACCTGTCCTGAAATGTGCCCGCTAATTTGCTGGACATTACATTCTTGATGTGGCACATAGGTCAGGTGCTGGCACCAGAAGAGAAGTATGTTCATCTCCGTGGATCTGATGGAACTGAAACTCTGCTTTCTTACTGCCAGTCACCTGCTGAGAGAGAGCCACACTGACCTGTCAGGAGGAAAAAATGTTATTTTTACTGTAGTGACTCCTCAGGATGCTACAGACAGGATGGGTTCTGCAGTGTGGACATGGAAGTGTGCAATTGAAATACTCTGAGCTGATGTGGGAGCTTAAGGATGCAGAGAGCTAGTGCAGAATCCTGACAGTTGGATCAGGCCATCTTTTCAGTTGTGTGCTGGCAAAGTGCAATACAAATATATGTTTGCAGTCTGAAAAAGACATAAAGCAGACAACAAAGTTAGCTGGATTAAGATGAGGGATGGCATCGAACCGTTGCTATATGCTGAAAATCTGCAGGCAGAATTCCTAAAAATATATGGATATGTGCATGTATTCATATATCTAGAAAATTGTCTGGAATCATGTTTGCTCTTGGGTTTCAAGATTTTTGTTAAGTATCTGGTGATTCAAAATTACCCTCTTTCAAGGTATCACTTATGTTCCTTGATCTAATGTTACAACTTTTATGCAGTGTTCTTGGGGTTCTTTTGCCTAAATGAAAACTGGTTTTAATCTGTGATACATTTGAGATTGTTTGTCTTATTTGGCTAGTTATATTTTAATAATTCTAAAAATTGCAAGAAATCATACTATTATTTATGTGTTTTGAGTTTCTTATTTTGCTCCAGCTGCCTCTTTTAGCTGGTTTTAGCTATAAAAAGTATATATTATATACCCTTAAGTGAAACTAGTGTTTGGGAGTTGGTAGAGATGTGTATGTCTGTATTTTATATATCTGGTATTTTAAGACAGTCTTTGTCCATTGTCAGTATCTCAGATGAACTGTTTTCCTTGCCACAAACAGCTTCCTGAGAATTCTTTCAGTAATATTGCAGAAAAAGCAACAATTGAAAAAGAGCAAAAGCCTATACCTTTTTGTATAGATACAAAACTTTCATGAGATACTTGTTTGAAAGACGTCTAGGTCTTTATATTTACTGTCAGTATTTAGTATGTTGTCTTGCAGGTGTTGGGAACAGTTTGCTCTTGTCTTTATTAGCATCTGAACTGTTTCCTGCCCTGATCAGGTGACCTGTAGTTGACATCTGCTGTCAGTTAAACATTGTTGATTCCTTAGTAGAGATCTTTCCCCGTGGCCTCTGGACAGTGAGTCTGGCTGGACACGTGTCACTGTGATTTGGCATTATTGGTTTGTTTCTCTCTGCTTATCACCTCCTTTGGGAGTGTAACAGTAAATGGACGGAAAGGGGGTTCAGAAGAAAATCAGATCTCCTGATGTCCTAATGTAGTAAAATACCTGAAGTCTGGAGGCTTTTTTTCTATAAAGGCAAATAAGGTAAACACGATACTTCTGCATTTAAGAAGTGCAGCCACCTTTTAAGGATATTGTTGGTTTCATTTCCGTTTGGTGCACGATTTACCCTTTCAGAACCAACAAATGCAGTTTTAATGCTTTAGTAACACACTTCTCTAAAGCACTTGGCAGGCTGCATAATAAATTAAGTCTCTCAAGCTTTCTGTGAAGCATCACAGATGGAGAAACAGAGAAGCATGGAGAGGCCAAGTGACTAGCTCCAGACGTATAATATAAATCTCTAGTTGTGTTGCTGGAATGCTATGGTTAAGTGCACCTGCGTGTGGAGATTGTGTGAGACTGAGGTGAATAAAAATAAATAAATTGCTGCATATAATTGCAACACGTGACATGTTTTCAACAATATTCACCTTAGACATAGATCTTGTTATTTACACAGCATAGCTAGTTGTATCTGCATAGAAGATACATCTGCCTTACCACTGATATTTTTATGAAAGGTGGTGGAAGACCACATATGTATGTGGGAACTTGGAGGCTGACCAGCCACAGCTTTACACTGTTGCTGTCAAGTTAAGTTTTTATTAAGTTTTAATTTTCCTTTATTTGAGGAGAGAAAAACTGCTTTTTGGTCTCTCCAGAAAGTGCCTGTCTTAAGTGTCTGTCTTACAGAAGAGATTTTATCAGAATATGTGTACTTCATTTTCTTACTGTTCTTGTTTTGTTGTTTTTAAAATTTGCTGTACTTGCAGTCAACCAAATGTAGGTACTTGGCAAAATCCAGGTCTCATCAGGCAGCACTGGCGACGCTTGCCTTGTATACAATGTATACAGGAATATCTGTGGACTGCACTCCAGTAACCTGTGTACTGAAACCTCAGATAACTTTGAAATGTGGGGTTCTTTTTCTTCAGAATTTGTGTTTAGATCAAAGGAATTGGCAGAGTAGCAATTTGATGCTACTGTGTATGCTCCATAGCTGGAAGAAGGCTTTCCTTCTCTTTAGCAGGTATCAGTTAATTATTTTCTTTTTAAGAAGCAAATTGACTCAGAGTGCTCCTATGGAGTTGGTTCATTCAGAGAGACATGTTGCAGCAAGGAACTTGCTTGTTGTTTTGTATGTGATATCTTCTTTTACATAGTTTTGAGTTGCTCCTGGCTCTTTTTTTTTTTTTTTTTTATAGCTTTGTTTTAATTAGAAATAAGAGAGGTTTGAGCAAGTGAAAGGATGGAGTGGGCTAGAGGTGAGTGGAAATTACCGTGGAGTAGGATAGGCAAGAAGGGCCAGGGGCAATTCATACTGTGACAGGATCTGGGAATGTATTATCTGAAGTTTCAGGTGATGTGTCCTGCCTGGTAGTGTGACCTCTTGCCTAATTTGCTTTGTGTAAGTGCTTCAGATATGCCTAATGTGAAGACGATGGGAGCTTGCAAATCATCAGAATCTGTTTGAAGGAGTCAAGAAGTGTGGTAAATGATTAAGGTTTTGTTTGCTTAAAGTGTCCTGAGTTTTGATGTGTCTGGGCTACTGAGCTGCTTCCGGTTCCTTTGGTGTATGTGTTCAGCACTCTGCATGGGCAGATAAAGGGCAAAGTTTTCATTAACAGCAGCATAGCTCCTATTATGAATGATCTCACTCACCTTACATGTCCAAAAGCTTTCTTAAAATTTCTGAATATTGACTGTTTTGAAAATGGGAACATTTCTTTTTCTTGTAAGTCTGGAGGTTGTAAAATCTAGCAGTCTTCTGAATGTAACTGGGAGCCATGCAGTCAAATCCATGCACGTCACCTGAGGAGATCTTTATATTCTTGTATGCAGATGTCATGGTGATAGCACAGTAATCCAGTCATTGAAATGTACTTTGTTCTGTAACTTTTAATAACGTGAAATGCAATTCAAGTGTGTGAAATAACAGTTGACAATAGAACTGGAAAAAATACTGCTGTATTATTTGCTCTCTCTCTTTTTTTTTTTCCTCAAAAAAGAAATATTCACCTGAAAGGAATGCTTCAGTTTTTTGGTTTGTTTGGGTTTTTTTGTGTTGTTTTGGTGGGCTTTTTTTTTGTTTTTTTGTTTTGGTTTGGTTTTTTTTTGTATAGCATATCCTTTTGGGGAAATTTTAGTAGAGATGATTTTATTCACAATTTCATCAGCAGTTTTGCAACAAGTTTGACATTTTGTAATGCTCTGTTTCCACAGAGGAATAAGCCCTTGTAAGGTTATTGAAACATGCAGTTGTAAAGCACTTGGAATGTAAACAGTGATTGTGAGCTAGCTGTGAGTATGTTATTTTAATAAGAATTGGGGCATGTTTTGATAATTAACTGGGCATGAATGATTACTAGTTATTTTTGTGGTATTACAATTTCTTTTCCGTGATTGCTTTTTTTTTTTTTTCTCCTTTCTTTGACAAGGGGAGTCATCTGTTAATTTCTGGTAGCTACCCTGTTGATACTAAACGAAAATAAATTAATTGTGAATGACCAAGCGGTCAGTGTCTACACTTAAGTGGGAAATAGTTGCAATATTCTCCTTGCTGTAAAATATGAGATGAAACTCAATATTCCCACTTTATGTATGTGGAGATATAGACAAAAGTTTTGAATCCAGGGTTAAATTTTAGTTGTGCCTGAGTTTTCTACTGAAAATGTTAGTGTATTGCTGGTGAATTTAATAGCTGATGACTTTGCTAATGTTACCTATAAAATTCAGCTGGTGCATGAAAAAGAAACTGCTTTCACTTAAATGATGAAAGAATAGCAAAATAGTAATTAGCATGTTCTAATTTGTATTTATGAAGAGTTTAGGATGATAGAATCAGACAGAGAAAAACAAGTCTCTCTTTCACTAACAGGAAACCTTGTTGAAAAAATGTAATCTTATAAGATTTTTAGTAGTTAAAATGCTGTTGCAAGTATCCTTCAAGTATTGCAAATATAGGTAGAATAATAAAGTTATAAAATAGTTTTTCAGATAGTAAAAAACTTATTAAATCAGTAAAGAAATGTATAGGTAAGGTGTCCAAACTGCCGTAATTCTATTGTATCACCATGTAACTATATAGTAACTTTGAGTAAATAACTATGCTGCTTTCTCAAAGGATGTGCTTCTCTGTAGTCAGTGCTTTCTTTTTCACAGCTCTTGCAGGCTTTTTGTGTTGCAGAAACATGTCGTTATAATCAAAATTAAAACAGTCCAGTTTTATAAACTATAAGGATTCTTTACTCTTTAATGCTTGCAATTGAGAGAGAAGTTTTAAACAGAGTCAAATGACCACATTTTACGTATCAAATAATATACTGCACTTGAATGTGGAGACTTAAAATAACAGATGTGGTATGAAACTAATTTAAGAAACTTTGAAGGTGGTTTGTATTTTAACACTCTGTAAGAAAGTATGTTTGTGACTTAAGAGTTCTCCTTTGGCAGAGGCTTTCTATGATGAATGATAGAAAAAAAATGGACTGTTCAACCTTTCTGCTCTGATGACTACAGAATATCCTTTATGTTGGAAAGTTGTTGGAAAAAATATTTATGGTCATCTTGGAAACAAGATAGTATTGAATTGCAGAGTAGTGAGATAGATCATTTACAGAACCTTCATTAACAGGTAGTTTACATTAACAAGTTGTGTCTGCCATTCAGATACACAATTCAACAAAACTCACATGTTTATGCAAGACAAGATTGTTGAAGAAGTGCACATTGCTAACTTGGAGGTTTTGTGACTGATACTCCAGAAATGCATTTTACAGATGTATATGTTCATTCTTTGTGCTGTGCTGAGTGGGGCAGTAGTGCTAATTAGTGTTAGTTTTTTCTGTACTCAGGTATTTAGACTCCTTAACAAAGAATTTCACAGACTCTTTTGATTAGAATAATGATTCCGTCTGGTGTTATATTACCCTTCATTACTTTTCATTAAGTCCATGCACCACGTTAATCTCTCACCAACCTGCTGGCAAGATTCCTGAGGCTGGTACCTTCCACGGCTCTGGTGCTGCAACAGCATACACAGTGCAGTCCTGTGCTGAGATGTGTTGCATCCCTCAAAATGTGTATGTACCTCTTCACACTGAGGCAGCTTCAGCTCATGCAAGCAGCTCCAGCATTTGCTTCTGATCTGCAACTTGGAGAACATGCAAATAATTTTTAGTGGACAGATGTTCACTCACATGGCTGCTGTACCATATTCAGGCTACTTTCTGTTGGGTTTTTTTTTTTTTTTCAGAAGCTGACTTTTGTTGAATTCAGTCTTTTGGAAAAGTAATAATACCAGTGTTTTTTTTCCAGATGAAATGCTGTGATAGGAATTAGCTGTCACTTATGCCATTGTAATTATCACATAAGTTGCAAATGAGTTGTTAGCATTTATTCAAACATGCATAATAATGGATATACTTCTTTTCTTGTGTGATGCTTTTTGTTCGTAAATTTGGAAGTGTTTAATTATAAGTTACAAATGTACATAATTCCTCTTGATGTACAGGGAACGACACTTAAGAATTCAAGAAATTTGTCTGAAAGCTTTCCCCATAGGGGATGAAGGAATGCAGGGTTTGGCTCCTCCTTTGTCCACTGTCCTGTCTGTTGGATTATGCAGTAATTAGTAACAGCCCTTCAAGGACCTGTACTGTTAAAGTAAATGAGGGCAAGGTTTGTTCCTTGTGATAATGTGGAAGATATTTTTGTTAAATGGGACTGGTGAAAAAGTCTCCTAAGTGGTCTCTGTCCATGCATCTTGATGAGTTTTTATTGCTTTATGATGCTGGAGTGAACTTTTAATCCATGAGACAAGGCAGTGTATTTTTGCTCCTCTATGTCCTTTTTCTCCTGTCAATTCAAGGCACTATCACCACTGAAGCTAGATATGTGCCAGAGAACTGAGTGTCTCTGAAAAGATGTGTCTTGAACTTTATCTAGGAAACCTCTTGTTCCAATGACCCTGCAGTTAGATAAATCATGGGGTACTAGGGGGCACAGCAGGCTTGAAGAAAAAAATGTGGATTCTAAACGCATGAAGAATCAATCTTTAAACAGAACTGGTTGGTTGATATTTTTTTTAGTTGTTGATGAGCTAGCACAACACTCTAAATATTGGATGAAATAAATATGCAACTGCTTCTGTACACCCCAATCCTCAGAAATAAATGAACAATTGCTTTGCTACACCCAAATCCTCAGAAAAGTGTAGTGCTGGAAGGGAAATTGCTTCTAAGCAAAGTTGACAGGCATCAGACTGCAGCATAAGTGTTGAGTGGCCCGCTCATGTCAGTGAGTGTTGGGTGGGTGAGGATAATGCAGGAAGCTGGGGGCAGGTGAAAGCATTGCTTTGGGACCAGGTCCTGTCAGCAAAGGTTGTTGCTGACCTTGTGCACGTTTGTGCCAAGAACCTGAGACAGTCACTGAGAAAGGCCACTTTCCTCAGCTTGCTTTAATCTTGGTGAAGTTTTCTTTGTGTGTGTTCTTAAGACATTCTTAGCAGCCCAGTAAAAATGTCTGAGTCTTTGATATCCTAATTTCAGTCAGGTGTCAACAGCAATGAAGTTGTAGTGTGCCTGCTGCAAGGAGTGACGACTCCATGTCACAAGTCACTTCTCCATGCGTGGAGAAGGAGGCTCACTACCTTTCTTGGCCAAATGGGTCTGAAACTTTTATTTTTTTCATCAGTATAGCACATCTCAACTCAACCTGCTGATACTTGGTCACCTGCAGTGGTCTTCCTTTAAAGAGAAAGACTTCTGAGGTCTTAGAAATGCTACTTTGTGGTATTGGAAGAACAAATGCTACTTTGTGGTACTTTTCCCCTTGAAGTAATCAAGTACTAGTAAGTCATTGCTGCTACCAAGTAGTGAAAAGTCATCTACTGTTGCAAAGAACAGTGAGCTGGAAAGAGCCTTGTAGTCGTCATGTATTTAAGATTAAAATTAGGAAAATGTGTTATCTTTCCATATTTTGAGTAGCTTATTTCACAAAAGCCACCTTTTTCTCCTGTCCAAGAAACAAGCAAAACAGCTCCAGAGACATCTGAAGCTTTCCCAAGTTTCTGTTTGAGAACACGAAAACAAACTTTTTGCATTTTTTTTGTTTGTTAGATAGTGAGCATTACATATGTGCAGGTGAGAATATGACTTGTGCAGTATTCAGTGTAGCAGAAATTGAAACACAACAATAATGCAATTGAGCTAATAAACTGCTTCTTTCTTTCATTAAAAGGAAAGAGCTCCCATTAATAACTTGTATTATATTAGCATGTATGCCTTTGAGTGACAATATTAAACCAATTATTTGTCTCAGGAACAGGTACTGTGCAACATAGCAAGTTGATGACAGATATAAGTAGTAACTGCATCTTCCATAGCTTTTCATTTCTTGCTTTTGCTTCTGTAGTACTACTACTAGTAGTAGTACTACTACTACTACTTTAGATTTGCCCTGTAAATTTTTTTAAGGCCTTTGGAACTGAAATGTCTTTATATTTCAGAGGGAAAATACTCAGAGTTTCTTCTGCTCATTCTTTAGTTGATAAAATCTCCTTAAATTTCTTAAGGCCTTTTTTTGCTTGGTGTAGGAACAAAAAATTTAATTTTACTTTCATTTAATGGTGGCAAATTTTATGAGCTTGTCTTGCTAGTGGAGTTTGCTCCATTATAGGGTGGTCACTTTATCTGCAAAGCTTTATTTTGTGGCTTTAAATTGAGGTTGATCCTGCACCTTTAAGTTAACTGTTAGTAGCACTCCTGGAGGAAGGAGGGAGGTGGAAGGAACAGAGTAGCTCTGAATGCAGTGTGTATATATTCTTTGATATGTTCATACTGAAGATTTGATGGACACTTTGGTGGCATACAGACCTGTATTGACCTGAGCCCTTCATGACCATGTTCTTTAAGGGCTGTGTCTGTTAGAGGTGAGAACACTCCCTGAGGTGTGCAGCAGGCTCTTGTCACGGACTTGGTTAAAGCAAAACGGTGCTTTTACCTCCTGCAATAAGGACGAGACTACTGTGCCAGCACAGGGTGCTGCATTGCCTGACTTGTTTGTAGGCAACATGTTGAACCAGTAGGAGCATATTCCTATCCTGGGAAATGTTTGTGGTGTGCATGAAAGTGTACTATATAAATCTGAGTGTAAGAGCTGATGATGTATGTGTGCTTTTTCAGACAGTGCAAGTATTTGACTGATTACACTTGCAAAGGTAATTATTCCCTTGAGACCAGAATTCTTAGAATGTGAGCTGTTTTCTGAAGTTGTGTGATAGTGGAACTATAGGCTGCTTTTCAATTTGTAGGAATTTTTTTACTGTTTTGTGTAAGTGGCCTTGGGGTAGATATTTTGTATGTTTGGACTTTGGTTAGAAAGTTTCTCATTTGTCTTTCCACCTCCTGTTATTCATTAATATTTTTCTCATGTATCTTTCCTTGGCATAAAGTCCTCTAACTGAAAAAACCCCACAGCTGAACATTTTAAGCAATAGCTTGATCTGTATGCCAACAAGAAAGAGAACTAAATCCATTTCATTTGGAACTGTGTGAAGGAAGAAGATGATCTTATTGAAAGTCTATCTGAAAGTAACTTTCTTCAGACAATGGAGTTACATGGGAGGCAATATTCCTGAAATGAAGTGCTGTTATAGGTATAGGAAGCAATACAGAAAAAGTCCAGAGAATTGTCATAATAATTATTTGTGTCCTTTTAGACAGTACATTTAGACAATACATTTCCATTTAATATCCAACTGTTGATTAAGAATGAGCAGACACTTGGTTTTGGGTCAGAAGAGAGTTAAATTAAAAGATGTTCTTGGCCTTGGCACTTGTAGGGAGCAGTGAAGATCAACGAAATACTTAGCATTTTGTAAAATTACATAGGTGAGATTAAAGATTTTATTTTTCTCAATGTTTATTTCCTCATTTAGTCATAGTTTTCCCTACTATAAAAATTGGTAATTTTCTGAGAGTTTTTTTCTGATAATGCTATTTTATTTTTAATAATAACTATAGTAATAATAATAATATTAAAGAGGTGGCTGAGAAAGATATGAACATTTCATTTTTATAAGACTTTCTTTAATCCATAATAATTTATGTCCTTAATCTAAAAACCAGAATTTCTGTCAAGATTGTCACACACTGCTTCTAAAACACGCTGCAAGTTATCTTATTCGTTGCTTGTTCTATTGTCATAGTGAGGTCCCAGCCAACATGAAGGGCCCCATTGTGGTCCCAGTGTATGGACAAATAGTAAGAGAATACTGAAAGGCTGCAATCTAAACAGGCAGGGCAGACAAAGAGCATATTATCCTGATTTTAGAGATGGGATACTGAGGCACAGAAAAATCTAATCAGGGTCATGCAAGAATGTTGTTTGGGAGCCAGGAATTGAGCCAGCTCTCTCCTTCAGTCCAGTTGTACTGCCTTAAACCAGAGTCACTCTTCTGCAGAAGATAATACAGCTTTGCAGGCAAGTGTGTGAGTGCCAGTTGTGTCTTGCTGAGAGTTTATGAAGGAAACACCAGTTGGAGGATTAAAGTCTGTTTCATGGCAGTCTGCACAGAAGAAATAGGAATGAAGGGGGTTTTTTGGCCATGGGATTTTTCTCTGTAGGAACGGTTTTACTGCATAGATAACTTTTTCTCAGTGTGCATTGACAAGAAAATGAAAGTGGAAAAGCTGCTATCCTTGTAGATTTTCATTACTAGCACTCCAAATGTTGGGATTAGTAAAAGTATTGCAAGCGAATTGTATTTAAAACACATCTGTCTTTTTGCTGCAAATTCAGTAATCCCTAATATGACTATTAATATGACATATTCAACATTCCTTAATTAAAAAAAAAAAAGAAACAACAGAAAAAAACCCCCAAAAAACAGTCAATAAATGTCAGAGAAGTTATTTTCCTTTCAAACTGCATTTTTTGGTTCACTAATATTTGTAAGTTTAATATAAGATCATTAAAGCTGTGAGGGAAATGGGGATAAATAAGGAAAACCCACTTCAGTATTCACTCTGACTCACTCTAAAGATAATGCGTAGTACAGAGTTGTGAAGTTTACAGATGGGTTATTAAACTATTTTGATTCTTTGTCAGCAAGCATTTGGTATCTCCAGATCTTCATCTTACTACTTCTGCAGGACCAGTATGTTCATGGTATTTCCATACCTGTTTAGTTTATTTGGCTGTGTATCAGAAAGCTTAATCATCTTCATGCAGAAAAATCAAAAGCTGAAATACTATATATTTCTATGAGTTGTTGTGTTCCTGTGTCAAGGTGTGTTTTCCCACCATAGAAGTTGTCAGTGTCTGCCTGCTGCAGAAAGTATGGATGTGGTGCAACCCTCTAACTGTTGCTAAAGGTCAAATGTCTGATTCTGGAGAGCTATACATCAATCTGAGCTGAAATTTAGTGCCATCATCCATGAAGGGTACTACTTGTGCTGACAAGTCTCATTTGCAGTGAGCCTTCTCTTGATACATATTTGAGAAAGAAAGAATTGGTCTGTTGCTATATGGTGGTTTGTGGAGACTGCCTGGTCAAGGTGCATGCTGTTTGCTTTGAATTATGAGAGAAATTAAGAAGCTTTCCAGCTGTTCCTTGCCTTATGTCTGCCTGTGGGATGTTAAGAAATCAGAATTCCAATGTAGAGATTGATGATTTTCCTGCACATTCCCTATCCCTTGTACACACACCTGTGTGCAGCCATGCTCACTCTCCGAGGTTTTTGATAGTGATGTATGTGACATCTAAGAGAAATCCACTGTATCTGCAGGGTTAGAAAGTCTCTGATCAGCTCTTTGCCACGCTTTCCATACTCAGGAGTTTGGGGACAGTTATGCTATATATTCTACAGATGGAATGTCACCTCTTCTTCTGGACATGGAGTACATAGTCCGGTTCCTCAAAAATAATGTGTCTTTTTTCCCTTGGCCTCAGTAATTTAATTTTTGCTGTCATTTGATAATACTATTGCTGTCCTGAAGATTTCCAGACATAAGCAAGATGAAATTTGTAGCTGTAGGTGATATCTTTAATTAGACTAATTGTATCTGGTTGGGAAAATAGAGATATTTGGTGGCACACATCTCCTTAAATCCCAAAAGCCAGATCTAAATGTTAACCTGTTGTTTGAAGATACTGTTTACATTTACATTACTCTTCTAGCTTGCTTTTGAACACATTAAAAGCCTATTTCTTCCTTGTATTTTGCTCACCTAGATTTTTGAGGCATATTTGGTAACTGATTTGTGGAAAAGCTGTTTTTGTTTCAGGATTTTTGTTTGTTTTTTAATTATTATTATTTTTATTTGTTTATGTCTTTCGATCTTAATATGTTTAATTGGTATCTATTTTACAATGTAGCAGGATTTTCTTCTGGGTATTGACTTTGTATAGTTTTGTAGGACAAACTTCATAAGCAGTTGCTATAGCTCCTGAAATATGTTGTTGTATGTAAAATAGAAGGCAATTCAAAATCTAGGTTCCTGAGGAAGAAGCTCCTTTAGATAATTTTCCTGAAGTACAAACTAGTAATTAAAGGAAAATATAAGAACAGTTAACAGTTCTGTAGATGTTATTGGAGTTACAAGAATCTTACAGAAAACTAGATACTGTGCAATTGGCTGATGTACATTTCAATTACAAACATTGATTTTTGTTGTCTTTCACCCTGCTAAACTGTATTTTGTCTCACTTTGCAGCCTTGTTCCACTCTCCAAATTCTTCCATGCAGACTTGCAAGAGAAGGGTCAGTGCAGACTATTGCCAAGTTGGTGAATGGGCTGTTTTTGCTCTAGCTGATCTTTTTTAGTGCCATCCCGTCACTCCAGCCCTGAGCTGCAGTGTCCAAATACAAATGTTCACTAATATTAGTTAATATATTTTAGGACCTTTTGTTGTTGTATTTGCCCTTAGTTTAAATTCTGATGGTAAAAAAAGTAAAAAGAAAATGTTAACTGACTTTCTCATAGTCATCCAAACAGGCCTCAGTGGCTTATAACCTCCTCTCTTAATGTACATTGGTTTCTGAGTACCTGCACCCTTTATGTCTGAAATGGGGAGGTTCTTAAACTGAAGGAAAGTCACTGTGTTCATAAACTGATAATGTAAAAGTTACCCTGTCTGGTTACTTTCCACAAAATAACTGCAAAGTTAAATGGCAAAATGGGAATCTGGTTTTAAAGATTAGTTCAGTAACAGAAAGTGTTAGAAACGTAAGGAATTATGTCAAAGGAGGTGACATGCTTGCAGTGGTTGGACTCTAGCTGGAGGCAGCTACCCACCAAAGCCACTCTATCACTGCCCTTCTCAGCTGGACAGGGGAGAGAAAATATAACCGAAGGATCACGGGTTGAGGTAAGGGCAGAGAGGTCACCACTCACCAATTACTGTCACACTTAGGGAAATGAGCTGAATTTGTTACCAGTCAAAATCAAAGCAGGATAGTGAGAAGTAAAACAAATCCTAAAAACACCTTCCCCCCACTTCTCCCTGCTTCAAAGACTTAACTTTATATCCAATTCTCTACCTCCTCTCTACCCAGCAGCACAGGGAGACAAGGAATGGGAGTTATGGTTTATTATATGTTGCTTCTACCACTGCTTCTTCCTCTAGGAGAGGAGTTCTTCCCCTGCTCCAGTGTAGGCCCCTCTCTTTGGAGACAGTCCTCCACAACCTTCTCCAACTTGAGTCCTTCCTGCAGGCAACAGTTCTTCATTAACTGCTCCAGTGTGTGTCCCTTTCCACAGGGTGCAGTCCTTCAAGAACAGAGTGCTCTGGCAGGGTCACAAGCCCAGCCAGCAAACCTGTTCTTGCATAGGCTCCTCTCCATGGGGCCACGGATCCTGCCAGGAGCCTGCTGCAGCACAGGCTTTCCATGGAGTCACAGCCTCCTTTTGGGCATCCACCTGCTCCAATGTGGGGTCCTCTATGGGCTGCAGGTGGATCTCTGCTCCCCCATGGACCTCCATGGTGAAACAGGCTGGTCTTCAACATGGACTGCAGAGGAATCTCAGCTCCAGTGCACGGAGCACCTCTTTCCCCTCCTTCACTGACCCCGGTGCCTGCAAGGCTATTTCTCTCACATATTCTCTACATCTCTATACTCTGTCCACAATTACCTCTACACAGTAACTTTTTTTTTCTTCTTTAATGTGTTATTACAGAGGCATTGATGTACTGATGGGCTCAGCCTTGACCAGTGGCAGGTCAGACTTAGAGCCAGTGCCAGCCAGCTCCGTCAGATGTGGGGGAAGCTGTTGGCAGCTTCTCAGAGAAGTCACCTCTCTAGCTCCCCCCACTACCAAAGCCTTGCCACACAAGCACAATGCAATGTTTCTGCATCTTTTTATATGTTGCAAATTAATAAATATGTTTACTGCTGTTTTTAACTGAGAGCAGTTACCTTTTACAAAGGTTCTTTTGGAGCTAAGTGTCTCCCTTTAATATTGCACAGTTAGCTGTGTGACAGATTTCAGCCTAATCTAGAGAGACACCACTGCACCACTGCAGTGTGTACTGATCTTGGTCCTGTTGGCCCTCTTGCTGTCCAGTTCTGGGCTCTGCATTTCATTCCCCTCATGCTGATGGTAGCATTCATGAGGTGCTGCAGTGGGGCAGCTTATGGAATCAAACTGTCAGAAAACCTTTTCCTGTTTTATTCTGTCCTTCTTCATATTTGCTTTGCTCATGATTCAGAGTTGGCTTGAATTTGACTCCTTCTGTAATCAGTTAATTGATGGTACAAGCACATGGGAGGGGCAGGAATATGAAGCTGGGAGTCCAAAAGGATTATACTGGTGCCAAACTTTGATCGGTTTAAATTCTGAGTTGTACAGAGAGTGAAATAAATGTTCCATACGAAGATGAGCTATTTTCTTCATACCCCAGGAGCTAAGGGGCCCTGTGCCTCCATATAATGAAGTTTTAAAAAGTAGGTTTCTCAAGGAGGAAAAACTCACATTAGGTACTGTCTTATCCTCTAGGTATCTTAAGACATGAAAAATTGAGATTTCTTGGTGTCACAGGTATGCAGCATACTTTTTGACATGTGAGTTTTGCATTTTCCAGTATTCATGTGATATGTTAATTTGGTAGCCCAGGCAATTCTGGTCCTTTATTGCCAAAGTACCTTAGACTGGGATGGCAAATAGCCTACGTAAATTACATGGAAGCCTTCAGAATTAAGGAAGAACAACATTTTCACATTTTCCCGTGCTTATTTCATTCTTCTCTTTATTGATATGCAGTGTCTTATGCAAAATAGTAATGTCAGTGTTGCATAGTTTACTTTATAATCCCTTCCAAACAAGGGTTGTTACAGAAGATGTGCAGATACAGTTAATCCACAATATTTGTTTAGATCATTGGTTTCCAATTATGAACTTTTGTTTTCTCTTGTATTATGGGTCTTTGGGAATGGAAGGCACTGTTTCCATCTTCAGTGCCATTTCATAATGCCTAGATAAGGCAGTGGAGTACAAAGTCTTTCTGCGTCATTGGGGGTGGTATTCATTGTTTACACTATAATTAATGAACTATTCCCAGCATTCTTTGGGATTGCCACTGTCCTCATGATTGCTCTAACGTGGGAGGCAGCATGCCATTCAACCATGTTGGACTGGCTTAAAGGTGTCCTGACCTTGACTCTCTACCACACTGACACTTAAGTCTATTTGCTGCTTTTTCCCTGCCTTTTTTTTTTTTTTTTTTTTCATCACGGTCATGTTTCAGTTATTATTGTTGTTCCTGAGAAGGGCCAGTATTTCTGTTTTCTTCTCATTGATTTTCTTTCTTGCTTGGCTTTTTAGCATGCAGAATCTTAAGTTCCTTGTATTAGTGCCTGAAAGGTATCAGTCAGGACTTAGAACAGGTTTTTTCCTGTGTTAGTTCTGTCATGAATATTTTAATTTTATTTTTTCCTCAACCTTATGATTATTTTAACCATCATCTGCATTTTTCCATCAGAAAAGAAATGATCTTGAGCTTTACTTTGTGGTTCTGACCCTGAAGTTAGCCACAATTTCAGCAGGATCTTGGAGTAAATGACATCCAGCGATCTCTTTCAGCTTAAATCATTCTGTGATTAATTTGCAACTGTGACTGACATTTTCAGGGGTAAAATGCAATTTATGCTGGTGAACTAATTACTGAAGTGACTTACTGGTTTTTTTGTAAGAAAGGAAAACTGCACTCGGGGGAGAATAAGCTCATGTTAAATGGAGAGTGTGACATTTTTTTCTTTGATAAGACCAACCTGTCTATGTAAGTGTGTTTAACTGCTGTCTGAATAATGCTCTGAAGATTGTCTTTTTATTGTTTCAGTTTCAAGTTTCAATTCACCATTCAAATTGCTTAGTTTTTTGAGTAATCTGCTGCACTGAAAGATCTGTATGTTACTCCAGTTCTTGAATGATGTACAAATCTGTTGCTTCTGTGGAACAAGAAGGAAATGTTGGGCACAATTCTAGACATCGAGTTTAAAAATGTGTAGCTCCAGGAGCTGGAAGAATCACTTGTATTTAGTTTTGTCCATTGCTGTTTTTGCAATTGCTTTTTGTTTTTAGCTTTTCTTTTTTAATTTTAAACCAGTGTGCAGTGTGTCTTGAATAGTCTTTCTCTTCCCCTCCTCACTCCCCTTCTCTCTCAGCACATAAACATCACTAATATTTTTCAAAGCAGGCTTTGTGGGTATATTTAGTGGAGCAAAAGATATATATGTGAACATTTGAAGTGTGTATAATTTGTAGCAAAAGATCATCATTAAAACTTGATTTCCCACACAATACTGTGAGGTCTTACTGTTTGACAACCTTAATTCTGCAGTGGAAGAATGTTTTAGATTATTTCTAGCTTGTGTTTTATTATACAGTGGGATGTAAATGATTATGAATTATATAATAATAGAGAAGGAACTTCATATAAGTCATCTGCCTTTGATTGTTACTAAAAATATTCCTTTCTGTGTGTTGTTGGAGAAGATAAAAAGTCATATCTGACACCTGCATTTTTGTGTGTGTGCCACAATTTGCAGAAGCAACATTTTCTATTTTTTCTATGGTATTTGTGTTCTTAATGCAGCTTTTCACCAAAATGATGTCTTATGTCATATGGCTACAGCTCTCTTTTTATTTGCAAATGTTAGCAATATAAAACCTACAGACAAAAATTGTATTCATTTTTCAAGTGCCAAAGCAAAGTATACACAAAGTAATATTTTAAGATTTTAATCTATGAAGGTCATTTTGAACAGTCAGCATTCTCTGTCTCAGATTTCCAGCTATGTAGAATATCTTTCCCCTGATATGGGCTGCTTTTGCATCCTGTTACTTTGGTGGCTCATTTGCAATCAGGCTTTTGTCATTGTACAGTATCCACAGGCATGGCTGTGTCAGCTGTGTTTCATTTTGAGGGGATGGCGATTCAGTTCTGCAAGGAGTGAGGTATGTGTGGATGGATGGCCCTTTTGGAAAGTGTGTGGGTACTGAAAAGTAAGTTACTACGTCTTTTTGCCATCGAGAGTCTATGTAGTATCTTCCAGTAAAATAAGGTGACTGTGATGGAGGCTATGGAGTGCTTTTACCTTGAAGAAGGGCTGGGCAGCCCTTTCTGTCTCACACTTGTGGCTGTCTGTATTGACACAGAGGGAAAGAAGCAGGTCACTGTGCCAGTGGTTGGTGTGTCATGCACACTGTGGTCACTTTGTTTCACTTCTATGGAGTAGGCATTTTTTGCTAGAAAATAAATACTCTTTGCAGTTGCTTTTCTGTCCCTCCTTATTCTCTTTGTACCTTGATAATTATTTCAGTACCATTTGATAATCACTCACCTTGTTCAGTAATTATCACCTGTGTTTTTCAGTGGTCGTGCCTCTTTCCATGAAAAAGTCTTTCCTGAGCTGACTTAAGAGTCATGTTTTCTTCCCCAAAAGTAATCTCTGAAAAGCTTATCACCATTGCTTCTGACTAAGCAGGCAGGGAGATGTGATTATTGCCTTTAGAAGACAGTTTTTTGTTTGGAGAGGCCATTGTCTTTTTTTGTTGCACACAGAAGGTTTAAATTGTCAAATGGCTGCAATCTGATCTAAGAATGATACCAGTGGTTAAAATAATCTTTCAGTCTTGGTTACTTTGAGTAGGACATGGTAGCATTGAACTGTTCTTATTAAAAACAGAAAAACCTGTATGAAAAGATATATAGCTGTTTATCTTTTTTACTTGCTTTTAAATTTCAAATGTTCCTTGCTTTATTCATTGTAAATTCTCTGATCTGGATTGCATTTGTAGTATTATTACATTTAATAAAGTGTATCCTCAGTTGGACTTTGTAATGAGACAATATTAATATGTTGTGCAATTTCAATTGAAAAGTAATTTATATAATTACAAATCATGAATTTAATAATGAAAACAGATTTGTGCCAATCTCATTAACATGGATGAACTAAGAGAAGTAGTCGAACCTGCTTGGACTTAGAGAATTTTCTTTCTTAAAAACTCCTGCATAGTGAGAGTTTTAAGGAATCTTAAAAGCCTGAAAGATGGTGTTTAAGTTTATCTATTCTGATTCAAAAATAACAGTATATTTGTGTGCTGTGATTCTTATTTGCAGCCTGCAGTCCTTGAGATTCTTGGATTATTTTAAGTAGGCTTTTGAGAAGGGGCTGATAAGTTGATGCAGAAGATTCACATTTACAATGGACACTTGTGCCTCCACTGGGCTATTTCTGGGCACCTACAAAATGAAAAAACTTTCAAAATGCTGCTTCAAGATGTCACTGACTCTGCACCTGTGCATCCTTTTGATGCTGTGTATCTCACAGCAGCATTTTGGTGTGTTCTATGTATCTGTGCAGTTTCTTTGTATATCAACCCATATGGAGTATGAAAAAAACCCACCCTCAAATGGTGCTATTTACCTGTTAGGTGCAGTGGTGTTTCCCAGGGTAGTGGAGCAAGCGCACAGGACTTTTCCTTCACTGCTCTGTCTCCTTGGCAGTGCCTTAGGAAAAGGTAGATGGTTTTGTGATCCTGTGAACTAACCTGATTCCTTTTCCTACCTATGCCCTTGAATAGTTTTTGCCAGTATTAATACCTTATGTTTTTTTTAAGTTACTCCCTGCAGCCAGAAATCATAAAAACTCAGGTTCAGGCCCAGCCACACTTTAAATACCTTGGAGATGGACATGTTTTAAAGGTTAGGATACAGACCTGTGAAGGTTAAATGAACTTAAGGAATTTAAACTGGAACACGGTTGTAACTTTTCCATTTGTGAAGGGCAAAGTCTCTGTGTTTTCATAAGAAGATTGTCACCGTACCTTTCAAACAACAGAAAAAATATTTTGTGATGTTTTTAACCATTTTTAAAGTATTTCATTACTGTAATTAAATGCGTGCTTTTGAGCTGAGACTTTGACTTTTCAAATCATACCCAGAAGAAATACTCCTTTCTGTGGAACTTACAATGCTGTTACTGGAAATTCGTAGGTTCCGATCAAAACTATCGGCTTCACCAGTACTGTCACTAATTACACCAAAGGAGTTTATACCTCTGGCATTCTTTTAAATTTAGGCTGAATGTGTTGATTGCATTCCAATGCTGTACTGCATTTGAAGGCTTGGTTAGTGCAGCACCAGCACTGCAAAGGTGTCGTGTCTGGTTAACCTTTCAACTGGATTTCATAGCCTGGTACAAGCAGTGACAGAAAGAATGGGTTTTGGTTTTCAGTGGATAAAGGAACAATGTACATCGTATCATACTATGAAATACCTGCAGGTTGGTGGGGCTGGTTTGTGCCGAAGAATTCTTGAATGAGCCTCTTTGGATCTACTTGTGGTACTGCCTGTATTACCAGGAGAGTGATGCCCCATTCCTCTGGGCTTTTTGGGAACTGAAGACATTTTACACTTCATCGTGCCAAGCGCAGCCATCATAAGCAGTGGTATTACCTACAGTGCCAGAGGCCAGGGCAGAATTACTTATGAATGTAGTTCTAGGGCCAAAATAATTGCTTTAGTTAAGAGCTAGAGAATTAAGGTACCTGCTTGAGTCAGTTTTTGAAAGAAATCACTATTTTTTAGAAGTACATGACTTACTGGAGAAGGAGGATTTAGTTGTTGATGTTTATCAAGCACATCTGTTGTTGTACATGTTTATTCTCTTGATTTTCCTCCTGTTTCAAAGGCACCAGATTAATATTTCAGTCTATTTTTGTAAGTTCTGTAATAGATTTCAGATGCTTCTGAATAACACTGAAATTTACACCAGTAAAATTATAAAACTATAACAATAAAAAATAAAATAATTTCTTTTTATAATTTGAGAGGCAAGCATGATTTGTGGGGCCACTACTTGGCATGGGGTTACTAATGCAGCAACACATTTATTAGCAGACTGGGTATGGTGACATGATCCCACTGAAATGCATAAAAGTGACTGGAGTTTCTGTCCTCCAAGCTGAGCTGTGGTGGATGAGTATGTGTGCTTGTTCTTAAGTTATAGCAATGAAGAGTAGAACAGGTTACCTCACTTGTAATGTTAGAGTTCTGAGGCCTTCAGTCAGTAATTTAAGCCCATTTTGCACTGTTTGTAATGGCTTAAGCATGCATGTATTGCATTATGTGTTTCAGCTGAGAGGGACAAGTGCCTGTCATCATCTGACTGTACCTGTCTTAGGATTTCATTAAATTCCTCAGACCATTACCAAGAAATACCTCATTAACCAACTTTGTCTCTTCCCACAGTATTTGTTGGGGACAAAGCGCAGGGTGGCAGAGCTAGGCAAGGGCATTTGGACAGAATCAGGAATTTCATATGGCATGGCATTCCTGGCTGTATTTTAAGCTGTAGGATCCTTGACCTTGGGTACTATAACTAGCTTTTAAGCAGGAGCCTTTCTCAAACAGCCTATAGTCAAACTTAGAATATTGTAACATAGAGCATAACCTATACAACAGGTTTTCTATAAGGACTTTTAGGCAGAGATTTAAAAAAAAAATATTCCTTTATTGTTTCTACATTTGACCAGTACAGAAATGCTTATTCCACTTCTTGGTAGTGAGTGTTAAGAAAAGGTATTGCAGTCTGTATTCTGACTCAGACTGAGGGATGAGACTGCAGCATTAGTACAGGACCTTGAAACCCAAAAGAGGGAAAGAAATCTCTTGAACGTAATAAGAAGCTCTGATGGAGCAATGTATATATTTACTTTGTGTAAATTAATATAACAGTAATGGCCCTACAGTATTTTCAATTTTTTTTTTCTTCATATATATTTAAAGCATAACTTCTAATTCTTGTATATATTTTTAACTTTCCCACAGATATGCACTTATTTGGCCATTATCCAGCTCATGATGATTTCTATCTTGTAGTGTGCAATATCTGCAATCAGGTAGTCAAGCCACAGGTTTTCCAGTCACACTGCGGTAAGTGAATGTTTTCTTTCCTGAATTACAGTGCCAAACTGCTGTATGGCTCTCTTAAGAATCATTGCATACAATCATAACAGGGGCATTGCAAATAGACTTTTCTGGTTATCTTGTGTTCTTTCCACAGAAAATACCAGCAATGCCTTCAAATAAGCATATTTCCTATAGAGGAAGTTAAATTAGTTGTTCTGGAAGTTGAGCTTTTCAAGTTGAGCTTGTTACACTAAATTAACCTGTTACAACAAATAAATTCTGTTAGTTAGAGGCTAGCTAGGCTGAAACTATTATGACCTAACATTGGATTGTCTTTTATCAAAGCTGCAAAGTGAGGTCTATGATACTGATCTACATTAACTAGAAGTTGGATGTTACAAAGTGTTTTCTGGTGGGATTCATGCGTAACTATATATAGGGTATATTTTTATATTTATCATAAGGTTTAATTTTTTACAAAATTGGCATTTTGAAACACATTTCTTAAATTAACATTTTTCAAGAGAGTCTCAAGAAACATATGCCTATATTAATTTCTCAGTTAGATAACAACAACAAGATGATGATTTTTATCTTGACTATTTGAAAGCAGAATTAATCCAGCTAGAAATCTTTGGTATTGATTAACAGACTACTTTCAATTATTTCTGAAAAACTTCATCCCAAGGTCTGGTTTATTTACTACTTATCTAGTGGCTTATTTGTTATTTGTCCAGTGATTTGTTTCTGTGGTGATTGTTTTGTTGTTTTATTATTTTTTTTAAGGCATGCAAAGTGTGATTGGAATAGCTAACTTTTTATGAGGTATAATAAAACCTAGTTTAATCAAAATTATTTGCAGGTGGTTGCATAATAATGAAAGACAGCTACTGCTGAGGATGGAATCAATTAAATACATTAAGAAAAAGAATAGTCCAGCGAGATTTTGCTTGTCTAAATACAAGTAAATTCTCAAATCCTTTACTTCTTTTAGTCTTTTTGGTAACAAAGCAACTCAGTAATGGAAAAATGTAAGTGCGATGAACAGAAAAATAGTTTATTTACTTACAAAGACATACTACCAAAATACTGGGTTGTGTTTGTATGAATAGACTGCTAACAACGAACCAGGAGCAACTGGTTTCATGTTGGGAGGCAGTTCTAAGACTTGCCACCAGCTTTGACCTAGATTGAAATAATTGTGAAAAATGGTTATAGCGAAAGACAGCTTTCTATCCAGTGAATGAGAAAAGATCTAGAAGTATTTTCTGGGGTGAAAAGAGCTCATTAATTTAATGGTGGGGGCAGGTGTTGATTTTAGTGTGTTAACAAGCCATGCTGCTATTTTTTTTCAAAATTTGTTTCTTGCCCTTAGTTTTATATGGCTCCTTTCTGCCCACCTTCAGGTATCTTATGATTCTTCCAGTGACTAACAGAAAAGCTTTTCTGCATGTAGGTACAATGTGTACATAAACATTGAACTCGTGCATTGATAAAATGGGATTTTAGGACAGAAGAACCTGTGGGACACCTTGCTGTGCCTTCCATAGCTGTGCTCTTTGCTGGGCATTAACCTGGTGTGGCGAGCAGTGTGGTCCTGTTTTCAGGTAGTAAGGACACAAAATGATGTTAATTCTAGATGAGAGTATATTCCTCTGTGGTAGAAAGGATTTTTGAGCTCTTTGTAAGTAATGCATGTAAACTACAAAGATCCCATGAGTTACTGTCTTTCTCTTTTCTCCATTACTCCATTAGTTTTACTATTCCCTTTACTTCATCTTCATTATGGCAATCCTTTTACACTGGGTGATTGAATGTTAAGTTCTGAATTGCTTGATTTAAGAGCCTAAGGTCAATAAAGACTTGGGAAAAAAACTGGACTGTGTTAAAAAAACCCCAGAGAATAGTGAAAATAATTGACCAAAGGTCTGGAAGATTGTACTTAATCTAGTCAGACTTGTTTCAGGGAAGGTGTACTGGAATATTGCTGAAAGGCCTATGAGAGGGCTTTAAATATATAAATAAATTATTTTGTTTTAAAGAAGAAACAGTAAAGTAAAACCATATAAAAGAAGTTTTGGACAATAGAAGATTTCTTCAGAGTCTCTAAAATTGTTGTAAAATAACTAGTAATTTATTTTCAAAAAAATGATCTGTTAGAAGTACTCCATATTACATATGTGAAATGCATCTACTAATTTATTGTTTTCATTAGAAATTAATAAGATTTAAAGAAGAGCTACAAAGAGATGGTATTAATTGATCTGTAATTGCATTGTCTGGCTAGAAAATGATAGAAATATCCCATTAGAAAACACATCAACCATGAACTGCTTGTGGTTGAATAACTTTTTGCTGGATGTGTTATGGTTCCAGTAGTCCATTGAGAAAGGTCTGGACAAGGCTTCATTTGAGATACTGATTCTAGCTGCACAGAGCTCTTCTGTGGAGCAGGAATGTTTAATTTTCTGTTCTATTTAGAGTTTTATCACCTTCAGACACATTCATTTTGGTGGATCAGACTTTCTTTAGTTAAAGGATGCAGCAAAATTCTTGTAAATTCAGTGATGCCAGGCATGTCTGTCAGTAGACTTCGAGGTGGTTTAGACTCTCATATTTACCACAATATGCATTATTATATAGGTATTGTATTGCAGCTTCAAAGTTGTAACATGGAGAATGGAATGAGAAAACATTAGAAGGCACTACTGGTTTTTTGGCTCTTGTAGGTTGTATCATGGGGAGTCGTTATTGCTACTGACAAGGGCTTGTAGAGATCTATCCCAGAATCTCCCACAAAGTGTGGTTTGTTGCTAATATCCCTGGTAAGATCCAATCCATATCCTCTCAGTAAGAAATTAGGTCTATGCCAGGCACATGCTTTATGTTTCCAGGTTCCCTGCATTGCAGCTTGAAGGTCTTGGCTTCGGAGCAGCACTGGAATGCTTTAGTTAGCAAAGGTTTTTGTAATACTTCTCTTGAGCCCCTGCTGGCGTCCGCCTTTCTCTGGAGTGTAAGAAGACCCACTGTTTCATTTGCCTCAGATTTCAGACATGTGGCAGCCATCCTTGTTGATGGGAAGTTGTGAAGATTATAGAGGCAGATGTTGTTTAACTTCTAAGGGTTTCATTCCTGGAATATCAAGCAGAAAAAAAGAAAAATCTGGTTGTGGTTCAAGCTATTTTTAATTGCAGGCAGTGTATCATAGAACCTGAGGCAGTAGAAATCAGGAAGGTAAAATACGAGGTCTGGCTAAGTAGAGGACTGACTTGCTGGGCTTGAGAGTATATGTAGTAAACACAACATAAAGCTTGGTGTTGCAAGGTAACAGATCTGTTCTAGCCCATAAGTCAGAGAAATACTGAGCTGTTTTTAAGAGCAGTTTCACATCCTTGTATCTGCAGGATAAACATATCCATTTGTAAGTATTAAACTATTCATTTATATATGCTGTAAGCCCACCTAGAAGAGACTTGCTGTTATGGGCTGCTGGATAAACCACGTAAATCAAATAATTTCTTGAGGTGGTTTGGTATTGTTGTGCACTTAGAAAATAGTGTATCATAATGTCATCAACAGTAGGGTTGAAATAGTGCTGTTTGCTTCTGTAGCCATTTATTTTGAGTAACTTCTTGTAGTGGTAGAGTATCTTGGATTTACTTTTTTTTTAATGTGCGAACATGTAGTTGTATTTATTCCTCCACAAAGTAGTTTGAAATAAGAAGTCTGCTTGTAGCATTCTTAAGTGTCCTTGGCAAGTAAGGAATTGTAGTTTTGATTATCATAAAATTTTAACTTGTTCTCAAATGCCAACCTCAATGAAGATCACTTCTTGAAACATCAAAATATTGTACCATAGTACACTACTGAAGTATGATAATGTTCTTGCTGTTTGTTTAGGGTTTTTTGTCCATCTGTTTTCCAGGAGACCTTTAGGCTGGCAGTCTATGCTTAACTCTATCCCTTTGACTTCTGTTAACTCCAATTCTGTGTCATTGTTAAATACTGGTGAAGATGGCACCCTGTACGTTTTCCCAGGACACGTTTCCAATTTTCTTTGGCGCCAGAAAGATTAAAGCTTCATGTTCTTATACTGCATTTTCTAGACTAAAGAGCATCAGATACAGTTCTGGCTGTTTTTTGTTAATGTTTTGTACATCAACAGTCTTGTTACTTTGGCCTTTCCCAGTTTGGCCTTTCCCAGTGAAAAGGAAAACCTCTCATAAAAGGTAGCTCTGGCACAGTGAGGATCAAGCAGTGTACATTTAGAGAGCTTGTCAAGACATCTTTACTTCTATTGTGAGGAAACTAATTAATGATGGAAAAGTGTTAAAAAAAAAAAAAGAAAAAGTTGGGGGGGTTGAGGGGGGACGGAGAGAGGTGAATTAGCCAAGCTAAATAATGCAGCTTGGTTAAACAATAGCAGCAGTATAACTACCAAAGAAAATTTCCACACATACTCTGGAACAGTTTCCAAAGCTGTGGATGGTATCTTAATGAATTGTATAGTTTAGATCCCCATTTGATGAAGTTGTAGTGTACAGAAGAAACCAATTTTGCTTCATCAGGGAGAAATGACCACAAAGTCTTTTTTTTTTTTTTTCCCCTAATTTCTTTACTGGAGGCTCATTGATATCTATCCTCCCTGCCTATGAGGTTCTTTTAACATCCTTCAAATTAAGAAGTAGAAATTCTTATTCTTTAAAAAAGAAAAAAACTTACACTTCGTTTACGTTACTTCTGAGTTATAAATCCTTGGGTTGGTATCTTCGTGTCCTCATGAAAGTTGCAAAAGGATATTTCCTTTTTATCCTTCTGTTTTGCTGTGTAAGTATCATTTAAAAGAAAGGCAAACTAAAAAGTAATGGAGCACTGAAGAACATAAATAAATTATTTTGCCTTCCATATCATAATTGTTTTTCTGAGAGAGGTTATATATTTTCAATTACTCAGACTAGCTATTTTACATTGTGCTAGTAGTGTGTTACAGTTTAATGAACCATAATTAAAGACAAGAAGGCTGAACTTAAAGTATGAATAAGAATGACTGGCTTTTTTAACACTAGCTTGAGCATTCCTAGTTGGCACCTTTCTTGCATAGGGATTTTGATCCAGGTGTCAGTGTCACATTTGACAGATTATTCTGGTTTTATTTTTTTAATTATTTGGTACCTTGTTTTTTATTAAATACAGCAGTTTGGGGGTTTGTAATTGTTAATATTTTATCCCCTGCATTTGACCTTTTATCAGGGGCACTTTTGTGCCCTTAAAGGGCAATGACATTTTGAGTGATTCTCCTGTTACTGTGATTTCCTTTATTCATAGCCTTGTCAAAACTTGTTCTATGATATCATTATTGATTAAATAACTTTCTACTTGTCACATGTTTAGGTTTCACTGCATAAAGGAATTAAAATAATAAAAATGGGTTCTTGTCCCTATGGCCTTTTTTTGCAAAATGGAAACGGAAGCATCTAGACTAACAAGATTCAAGTTTTTCTTTTGATAGGGGTAGGGACAGAAGGAAGATACATTTGAATGTTTTATGTACCTTATATCTATATTTTTATTTATGTGACTGCCTAGGATACACTGATTTTGTCCAACACTCTAATTTCCATTGCTCTAAATCAGAAACCCTTTGTTTCCAAAAAACGTTTTGGTAGCTTTGCAGTCTTTCTATCAGAAATCTTGACCTCAAGACAAAAGTACAGCCAGTAGCATAAAACTCTGTCTTCTGTCAGTGATGAAAATCTCAGCTGTAGTTCCTGCAATGGTACATGTGGGTCTGTCATGTCCATGTCCATGTCCATTAAGATTTCCAAGCCCAGCATAATGGCAGTCACTGTGAAACTGGGATCACAGCCATCTTTTTCACCATTCCTGGAGTGGTTAAATACACACCTGCATGGACCATCCAGGTCAAGCAAGTATTACCCTTGAAGAGGCAAAACTAAACCAGCACTCCTTTGAATTCATCTTCTTCCTTACATATTCTTGGAGTGACATATTTTTAGACTGTCAGCAATTCTTGAGGTGCTGAATAGGTAGAAAAATGCAAATTTCTGGCTTTGTTTATTCTGTTACAAAATCTTACTTTGTTTATATGCTAACTGCTGATAAAGTCTGGCCAGAAAAGCACCTGGCTGCATAAAAGGCAGTCAACTGACATTTCAATACTTGATTCAAATGATCAAATAAAGAAATATCCCTCATAGCTGCATGTATGTGTAAGAGTCTTGGTCACCCTGTATTGGCTACTGTGCTCATTCAGGACTGCTGACAGTCCTGGGCTTTTTTTTATATTTTCACTGAAAGATATATTGACAAGACCATTTTCATTCAAAAAAAATGACAGCAAAATCCTATCTTCTCTGTACTTACTTGTCCAGGAAGCAAGAGATTTGGATTTAGTAACCTTACCACCTAGGAGCTATTCTCTCACCTTCCACCTCCTAAGAGAGGAAAACACACCCACCATAACCCAGGCTAAAGCAAGACAACACATGCTTTTTGCAGCAGAGATGTATCAGACAAAGTGAACCTGAATGTAGACAGTAACACTCAGATCAAAGGGAAGGACTGTGATGAGACTGAAAAATGTGCATCTGATGTTCAGAACAGCAGCAACATAATGTGTCTTCACCTGGCAGGTTTCTGAGACCTGCTCAAGGCTTGGAGGAGTTTGTTGTGCTTTCTTTACTTAGTCTAGCATGTGAATTAAGTGTGGAGCTGTGTTCAGACCTGCTGACCTGTTTCTTTAGAAGCAAGTAGCATAATGTTTGATAGGGTTGGGTTTTTTTTGGTATTTTCTAACTATCATCTGTTGCTTCAATTGTTTTCTTTCTTGTTACTAATTCATCATCAGTGACAGAGCCTAAAACAGGGAAGTTCAGATATAGAAATAGATATTATATATGAAGAGTTACAAGGTCAGTGAGTAGTGGGAGTAGGAAGCCAACAACTTCCCACAGATAACTTGGTCTTAGGTTGATGTGTCAAAAATTGAAAATTTCTTCATTCAAAAGATTCTTTGAATGAGAAAGCAGGAACACTTTGGAGTGTTGAATCTCAAAGGACTGTGCATGGGAGAGCAGTAAGTATGCAACAGGAGAAAACATTCAGCAGTGAACAGAATGCCACACATATATGCAGTTGCTATTCAGCATACTAACCTACACACCCTCCCCATATTTCTGGTACTGTGCATGACACTGAAGTCTGGAAAAGAAATATCAATTAATTGTCTTTTCCCTTGATGCTTTCTATTCAGTTCTTTATGGTGCCTTGACTGCTGGAATTTTACAATGCTGATCTTAAATAAATCCACATAGGAAGGAGATTGAAAGAATAATGATACTGGGCTTTTCAGTGCACTGGAAGTCTTATTATTCTAGTTTACACATAATCCCTAACATTATAAATTAACTCATCTCTTTCACATTGTGTCTTCATTGATATTATTTGATTAGTGAGCCCTTTTGGGTTTTTTTTTTTATTTTGGATAAATTGTGGTAAACAGTGCAATACATACTTGAACTGGGTGTGGTTGTCATGGCAGTGATGGGCAATATGTATCACATGTAATTTCTTTCAGTCAAGATTTTAATAGAGTTGTAGTTTTAAATAGTAACCAATAAGGATTTCTTTTAAGGAGTGTCCATTAATAGAACTCAGCTGTTGAAGGTTGACTGTAGCATTAGGCTTAAGTTTAATCTCCTACATACTATAATTTACAGGGCTGTGTTTAGTGCATCAGTCTTTTGGCTGCTTCATTGGTGGAGGGATGGAGGGGATGTGATAGTGGGAGAGAGAAGTGTAGTAAAAATTTTGTTATAATCTGTAAAAATAACTTGGACATAATCTGACAAAATTAAAATTTGAAGTATTTGGCTTGAAGTCTTCCATAGCATGTCTTACTGAGTAAGGTGGATGCTTTCCATCTTAGAGAAGGAATGTTTTTAAAAATAATTTTAAAAAGACTTCATGGTCCTATTCCTGGACAAAACAGAATTAGGAGTTTTTGAAGTCACTGTTTGGAAGTGTTTTGAGTAAAAGATAAGCAAGATCGAATTCCTTCTTCTATCAAATTGTGGTGTACTCTAAATAGAGAAAATTTGAAGTGGAACCTGAATTTGCCAAAATCCCAAATAAGGAGTCATTTCTTCTTCAGTGCATTCAGAAATATAGAAGTGTTAAGAGCAAGTCTTGTGTCTCTGTTATCTCTTTGTACTTCCTGCATGTGATTAGACAGTGAAGATGTGGTGGAGTTTTTTAGTGTGCGGTGTAGGACTTTTTGCTAATAGTGTTTCACTTTACATGTGTTGCAGAAGGTAATTAACATTTGAATTAGCTATCAAATGCTGTAAGTTCCGTTTCACGTCTGTAGAAGTCATGTCTGCATATAGCCCTCCCCATTGACCATGACTTTTAGTAGCTGTCTAAATATTTTGGGTTTCGTTAATTTTCTGAATGTAGCAATTTCTACTGTGTTGTCATTTAGCATTTTCTTGCAAAGCATATCACAAGTCTAGTAGTTTCTTACTGTCCTTGTATTAAACTTCTTCTGTAAGCTGGCTCATAAAGTTGATTCCTGTCTATTAATTATCAGGCTTTTCCTTGCATAAGCTGTAGCACTTTTTTGGGGTAGTGTCTTCTCTGGCAGCTGGACATCTCCTGTGCCATGAGTTGTGGTTGCTGAGCCTGCAAGTGAGGTGGCAGGTGGGGCTGGAGTTGCAACTTGTCTTGAGCGTTCAAGAGCTTCCCTCAGAGCCGGAGAGCTGGGCCTGGGAGGAGGTTGGCTGACCCCAGAACACAGCTGTGGCCCTCACAGCTGCCTTGTTGTGCACTGGTGAGTGGAAAGAAAACTGGAATGGCAGTTTTTTAGGTTCTGGAAGTGCTGCTTCTAAGAGGCTGAAGTGCTTCTTTCCTGCAATGTTTGTGTTGCCTTTCTGACATCTACAAGCCACTCGGGGTGTAGTGAGGGATACAAAAATTCCATTGGCATGCAGGCAGATGACAGGCTAGTGTTGTTCATAGATGTGCAATGGAGAGCAATTAAATTAAATATTAGGCTGTATTTCAAGAGCTTTTTCTCTTTTTTTTAGCTGGAAATAGTTATATTAAATGCCCTTCATGAAGAAATTACTTTTTTATTTGGTGTTTTTAAAAAAACACTTATTTTTGGTAGAGAGAAATCTCAACTGTGATAAACTCACTAGTACAAGCCTTGGAAATTACTTTTTCCACAGTTTTCAGTAGCAACATTTATCCTAGATTTTGTATACCTGTTAAATTTTTAAAAATATTTCTTCTTGTTTATTTGTTTTTTCATCTAGTGTGCAAACATGTTTGTCACATCCCCATGTTTAAAATCTATTGAGTTCTGTTTATTTCATTGTAATAATAGTACACAACCTCTTCCTGACTAGTGCCAAATATATTCAAAACATTTTATTTGTGGGCATACAATACTGTACTTTAAGTTCTCATCATTTCAAATATATCTGAAGCTCCTTGTGTTTCCCATTTCATACCCCTGTAGTGATTCATATAATTATCTTAATGGCTTATTACTATTATCTTTAACTGGTGATATTAATGTAATAATTGTCACATTAAAATGTAAAATATTGAATTAGGCCTCGTTCTATTACTGCAGGTAGGTTAGACACATTGTAGGCTTCTGTTTTCACAATAATTTTTTTTGCATTCATTTAGCAAGATTAAAAATTATATTATTCATGACACAGTGAAAGAAATCTTTAAAATGTTACACAAATTATGATGGACTACTGGTTCACTTTAATGTGTGCATATTTTCATTATGATCAATTTTCAAATACTTGATTTAGCTTTCTGCACCAAAACCTACCTATTGTTAAGATGCCTAAATGAAATTTAGAAAGCTTGCCTCATTAACTATTTATGTTTGTGAGATTAGTGATGCTGTTAACTGGGAGCATTTTCTTTGACTAGTGTTCTGGGAAATAACATATTTTTCCACTTGCTTTTTTGGGCAGACTTCTTGTTTCTGTGAAGTACTCTTTTATCATGCTTAGCATCTGCTCTGCAACTAGTGAAGTGTAACTAATAGCATACTTACATAAAATATCAAGCATTGCATGTGAGAAATGTGTTTAAGGCAAGCATTAATGTGTCATTATTTGATACATGTGCTTTCAGTTTATTCCCTCTGTCTTATAAGGTATTCTTTTCATGAGTATGTCATTAATGTTGTGTTTTACTAATTGGGTAATTAGAGAATTTTGGGGTTTTTAATTTTTTCAAGTTAAATGTAGTTTCATGTTTTAGGTTTGAGATTGGTAATAGAAAATCTATTTCACTTTTTAATTCAGTTAGTTAGGATTGACAGGGAGGAGTCTCTTTTTGATGCTGCTTCTACCTAAAAGTACTGAAGCAGGAATAATCTGTGCAAGCTGAAACTTGGACCAGTAATTGGCCAACAATACTGTCAAAGTCTGCATTGGTTATAGATGTTCCAGATAGATTTAGTTTGTATGTGATGGTGACAGGGTTGCAGAACTGTGAAGACCAGTGCATCCTTGTGTGTTCCTTAAGCTTTCTCAGTGGAAGTACCTTGTGGAAGTATTGTGCTTCTCCTAATGAGTCTGAAAACAAGTGTTTCTCATTCTGTGATTCTAGATAGATGAAGACTGTAAATGTGAGTGGAAGTAGTGCTTTTGAATCTGGCTAGGACAACAAAGGATTCATTTGCAGTTTAAATAAATCTTTATGTCACTGTCTAATACCAGATGTATGTAGCAAGAATGCTGAAACAAGCAGTAAAAGTTTAAGCATTTTTGCATAGGCAGGAAAGGCATAGTCAAGACCAGATAGATAAACCTTGAAGAACAGCACAGTTCAGAACTGCATGTTTAGTTTAATGAGTATAGAAATGGTGCAGCAAAAAAGGAAACTTTGAAAAGAAAAATCTGATATTTGTCACTGTGCTGCTGAACAACTCTAACACAGTGGGTTTTTTGAAGTTAATGGAAACTTGAGAGCTATGTGGTTCCTTGGAAAGGATTCTTAAAACTTAGCTGTACACTGTGTGAAGAAATATCTCGCTTTTTGATTTGTTTTTGAACCAGCAACAAATGATCATTTCCTGTCCAAGTTCATAATAAATGTACACCATAACGCTCCTCTGTCATCACTCATCCAGTCTGACAAGTCCAAATTGGTCTAATTGTCACTTGTGGAAACTCCCAATGCCTTTCCTATGTGATTTTATATCTTGTCTAACTCTTCTAAGTCATTTTTGAAGGGAGGAAAGCAGTGGCATAATGTGCTGTATTCCTTGCCTAACATTTGTTTTGTGGCCACCACAGATCATTGAGATGATAATTTCATAGAACTGTCACAAGACCAGTGTTCCATTACTGTGTAATAATAATTGAAAGAGCATCATTTTATATGTAAAGTGAAGATAGTTTTTTCTTCCATGTCTGTCACTTTACATTTCTCCACCTTGAATTTTGTTTACTATTTTATTGCACTGTTCAGTGTTAGGTCTTTCTGCAATCTGTTGCTTTTCATCTTTAGTACTCTAAATAATTATATACCAAAAATCTTGTTTTCTCACTAACCAGCACCTTTTTTCAATAATTTCTGTATATGCTGAATAGCTCAGGCATTATACAGGCTCTTGCTGCATGCCATTGCTAAAGTCTTTCTTTGAGGACCATTTTTACCCTCTTTTCCTTGGCCTGTCAGTAGTTCTGTAGCCTTTGGTGAGGGTTGCAACCCTCCATTCTGTCTCAACAGCAGGTAGCTTTAAGAACTGTGTATACATGGCCTTGTTTCACTTAGATGTTTAAGTAGACTGTGTCAGTTGGGTTTCTCTTGTGTGAAGTCACTAGTTCAGTTGGAGATGGGTTTTCTAAGTCCTTTGGGGCATCTGGACCATAAAGGTAAATTTTGTCATGACTATAAACAAACAAAGTTTTATTTACGCGTGTCTATGTGTGTGCATTTCTGTATGTATTCACATATATTGCCTGACTTGTCCATTGCACTCCAAATGCAGTTGTAGCCTTAATTCTGTAATAACTACTAGGAAGTGGTTTATTGCCACTTCCTGAGTAGATGCAATTAGTGAAAGAATAGGATTCTTTTTTCCTATAGCTTGCTGAAGAAGAAAACACAGAAGTTTTTCACATAAAAAATGCCTTGAGTGTAACTGATCTTTCTCTCATTTTCTTACCCAAATGATTTCCATGCCTGTAAAGGTGAAGTGTTGCACTTGGCCTGAGGTAAAATCTCTTTTAAGAGACTGGGGGGAAAAAAACCCACAGAGGAAATTATAGAACAGTTAATGTGCAATGTGAGACATTCTCTTTACAGTTTTCTTCCCAAATCTGAGGGGAGTTGAATCAAGCACACCTTAAGCAGGCTACCTGGTGTTGATAGACTTTTCTCCTTTCCATAAAGAAATGCTAATGAGATTTGGGGTATCTCATCTGCTAGGGTGTGGTGGAACAATTCTGCTTGTGAGGCTTTGCCTGCTTCTCCTGTTGCATGTTTTGTATGGAAAAGGAATGCAAATGATCAAGAGGAACAGAATTACCTGCAGACTGAGGACTTCTGCTATTGGAAAACACAAGTTCCAGTCCACAGATTTCTTCTTTCCTTTTGGTGTTTTTATTTTGCATAAAATAACAGTGGTTGAGCAGAATAAGGGGGAATTCGTCCTAACTTTTGACAAGTAAGATACTTGGCATCCAATCTGTGATTCAGGAAATGTGTTTATAAAAGGCTGAAATAATTTCAGCAGAATGGAGAGAGAACAACTCCATAACACCCTATACAAGGCTTTATCCTTGTCAGAGACCTTTTATGAATAGGGGAGGATTTGTGTTTGGACAGATTACATAAAAGGTGAGTGCTTTAATCAGAGAAGTGGTCATCTCCCTTTCACCAACTTTATCTTGTTTAAAGACCTAGCACTAAATGGCTTTCTAATAAAAAATGTATTTAGAAATACATTATTCTGTCTGAATTTTAGATATGAATCCACTCTCTGAACCAAGCCAAAGTAGCTAATTGTGAGGTAGAAATAAAGGCATTTACGGAATTGTCAGAGGATCATATGTTGATATTTGAGGAGGAAAAGCTGTAGTATATCAGCTGCTGTGTCTGCTGGTCCAGTGATAACTACTGATGTGTTGGGGTATAAAGCAATTTTGAGGACAGGCCGAATGCTCAAGCAGCAGTTACCAGCACTGAGTTAGTTGACAAAGCCTGAGGGTTCCCTTAGAATTCCATTATATCGTTCATGTCCAGTTGGTCCAGTAGAACTATGGGCTATACATACACAGAGTTAAATATTTCCTAATGTATGGCATGATAATACTACAGGTGCCCTTTAGTAATTGCCCTGTTGAGGTCAGAGTCTTTTGCTTGCAGAAGTGGAAGGGCTGGGGAGGTGGGTAAAAAACAAACCACAATGAAAAACTAAAAACCCTTTATATTGTCTCCCAAAAGCAGAAGGATGAGGTGCATAAGATTGTTACACACAATTCCAACATCAGAGTTCACATGTTCTAGCTTGGAATCCGGAGAGTCATGAAAACTTGAGGTAGTTTGTTAGAGGGCCATGGGAAGAACTGGAGTATTTCGCCTTTCTTCTCTTCCATGTCCCAGATCCCTATTGCTCCATAAACATTGTCTGGCAGACTGAAAATAAAATAGCTCAAAATTAGCCTGTCTTTGCATTTGAAAAGGGACAAGAATGAAAGGTCAATGGCAATCCTGCAGCAAGGAGCACACTTAGCAGAGTTTGGGGGTTTTTTTGTTGAAACTAGGAAGAGGGTCAGGTCACTATATATCCATATCCAGTCTGTGTTACATTCACAGCTTTCACTCTAGTTTATTTTTATAAATAGAGAAACAAAACCACATAGACTGAGCTACCATGTCTCACGGACATTAGTAATTTTGAGATCACTGTGATACTTATTCAGCCATCCTCCAATTTAGGAGTTCTTAGAAACAGACAATTGAAAAGATTTTATCTTATGGTTAGCATGGGTCAGATGAAGATACTTGCCTATGCATGCTCTGAGGTTGTTCCTCTTCAACACTTCATGCCAGTATTTATCCATGTGCTTTCCTGCCTTCTCATGGTGATTCTCTTAGCACTCAGAGTGAATAGCTGGAGGGAGGCATAAGGAAACAATGCTGAATTTTTGCTTCTGCCCTAGTTTGGGGATGTCCAGTCATCTTGAACTTGTGAGTGGCCTGTTTGTGCTCTGTGTGATGGAAAGTCAAAGTACAAAGGTAGGTTTTGGAAATGCAGGCAGGAAGAAGTGAATTGTCTTTCTTCTTCATATGTTCAGATCTGTGTGAGTGAAACCTGGCAAAGCTGACTTCAGCCTCTGCTTTGCTTTCATCTGCAGAGGGATCCAAGGTACTCAGTATCCCCAGTGCTAGGACAGTTTTATTTCCAGTTGCTTATCATGTGATGTGGTTATATTAAGGAATTATAAAGTTGTTGCCAGCATTTGCACCAGAAGCACTCCGTAAGATAACTCGTGTTTAATTTTGTGTTTTAACTCACAGGTTTGAAAGTGACAATTCTAGCAAGATAGTATCACTGAGTTGAAACAAAGTTCAAATAAATGATACATAGAGCTTCAAGTACCATGCTTTTAAAAGAGAATTATAGAAACTCATTCCACTGAATACAAAATCCAGCTAGTTTAATGCAAGAATTTAACTGTTATTCATTGATGGTTTGCTCCATAGTTGCATTTTATAAAACAGAAATATTTTCAGTTTTTAAGCTTAGTTTAATGTCATTTTAGAATTGTCTAATGTCTTGATTTTGTTGTTTTAGACTTTAATATTAAATTTAGGGTTAGACTGAGCTCTTTTTTCTTCCCCAAAACATACATATAACACAAGAAAGAAAATACAATGTAACTATTTTCTTTAACACTTAGAGTTAGAATTATCTGTTGGAACACTGACTAATGGGAAGAGAGTACAGGAATGCCAGCTGACTCTCGGCAGTCAGGGTTGCATAATATCAGCTGTTAAACAGGTAAAACAGGTGGTGTTTTTACATGTGTATGATCTAACACAACTGTCTCCTCTGCTGCAGCAGTACACTCATACCTTCACTTTGCAGCCTTTTCTTCTTTAGCTGTGGCAGGTTGCAAACTGTGGTTCACTCAGATCTGTCCAGACAGGATTTTGAGGGGTCCAATGCTACTTTGATTTTTTGAAAAAGTATTACAACTTTCCCAGCTTCAATTAACATAATCTTCTGAAACTTGTGGGTGTCTGTGTGAGAGTCAGCTAGCTGCAGATCTAACCTGGGCATTTTATGTCTATGAAGGAAATTAATGCATAAAGTGTAGCTTAAGTCAGCATTATAAGGCATACTATGGAGTTGCATGAGTTGCCAAGGTACCATTTTCTCCATGATCTTCTTGTGTTTTTCTTGTAAATTTTGTAGCAGTCATTTTGGATTCTTAGGTTAATACAGGATCTGCTTTAAAAACTGAAGTTAATATTTATTTATGAAGTCTAAGTTATGAGCTATTTCATCACCAGTAATATTATGGAGTGGTTCAGACAACAAAGATCTGAAGATGCTCATTCAAATACATCTTCTATTTCTTCTAAAACTGGATGGAATACAATATGGTGTCTTTTTTGATACACACATGTCTGTAAAGCTGAAAGAATTGATGTTTGTTTTACTGCCAGTAGAAAACATTTTAAGTAAGTGTGGGGACTTGTGACACAGGAAGGGGTCAGACCTTTGCTTCATTCAAAGAGGAAGCTCCTTGCTCCTCAGCATTTGTGTTGCAAATTGTTCCAGGCTTTTAAGGGCTCTATTTCACCCTGACTGACCTTTCTAATTTTTTTTAATCTTTCCCTTTCAAGTAGGATTCTTTTTTTTAGTGAAATTCACCTAAGACATTTGCACTGGATAAAACAGCATCATTGTTGACCTAGGCTGGTTTTACTTGTTACGCTTTGCCTTTCCCATTTTTTGGATATGTTTCTCTTTAAAGCTCAGCTTCAGCTGAACCACACAGATTGGTCCCAATTGTGTTTTAAAATATTCCATTTAGTGGTTAGTTTTGGGAATAGCAGTTTATTCCTAAATAACTGAACCATCCAAGTGGAAGCAGAGCCATGGTTATAGCACAGGCATGTTACCTTGTGCAGGTACAGCTGACTTCTTTGTGATCCCCTTGGTTAGCAGAATGTATCCTGATTTATTTGGGAGAAAGGGCTTGGGGATTCCAAGTCTGCAACATTTCTGCCAAGAACCTCTGTGTAACTCCTCTAAAATTTGAGAGGATAAAGTGTGGTCAACATAACATTAGCTAGTTCTACTTTTTACACGATTAGAAACTGCAGTAAGATGTAGTAAGTGTCTCATTCAGATCACCTGAAGATATTCCTGGAAATTTTGAAACGTTGTCTATTTTTATTTAAAAAAAAAAAAAAAAAAAAAAAAAAGGGGGATACCTGTTTCAAAGAACTTACATTGTGCTTTTGTAACTAAGAACCAGAAATTTCTTTGCATCATCTAGAAATATTTACAGGAAGTGTTGGTGGGTAAAGCTGTAATAATTAATGAGTTGTTTGAATTGAAGAATGACAGCTATGGTAACTATTGTATAGGAAGCTGCACTGTGGTCTAAAATATTTGATTTTTGTGTAAAAAGGAACAATGATGAAAGTTTGTGAATCAGTATTATTACAAAATTCAAAATTTTATCATGTGGGCTTTGCACATATTATCATATGTAATGGACATGGAGATCTGAGCTTAATTTTCTTTAGCTGAATACAGCAGAGACTGACATTTAGCAGTTTATTTTAATTATATTTTAAAAATGCTACAGGAGGAAAGGCTGAGCAGCTTTATTTGTCTTACTGCCCCATTTATTTCCCTGCAATACAAGAGTATCTGCTTCACATTCCCTGCAAGCATTCCCTGGTATGCAGTGCCTCCCCCACACTGTGGGACTGAGCCGGCCGAGCAGCGCCTCTCCCCATTAGTCATCACTGCCGTCCCTGGTGCTGTGTGCAGGAAAGTGGTTCTTTAAAGCAGTTGCTCCTAGTTCATTTTTTTCAAAGATTATTTCATAATACATCACTGCACTAGTATCTTCTTGTAAGTATGGACCAAATCTTGGTCACAAAGCACAAGCATTTTTATGTGGAATGAAAAGATACACATCAAATAAATCACTACTTATTTCCTTTAATCTAGTTTCCAAATTGTTTGACTGCTGCCATTCAAACACAGCTTCCATTCATGTGTTCGGGAGGCTTTTGAAAGCATATGAATGGTAATTTTCCCAGTTTTTCTGGAACTTTAGTTGCAGCAATGTCTGCAGCTGGCTGCCTAATAAAAATGACTTGCATTCCTAGAAACATTGGATTGTGCTGATGGCTAAAATGACTTAACTGTTTTAAAATGTAACCCATGCTGTTACATTAAAATATGTTTTGGCTTAGGTGATATTAATCTAAAATAAATGGTTACCTGCAGTGATGTTTAGTAGTGGTTTTATTAATGTGGATTAGCCATTTACAGAAAAGGTCTCATCTTGTAGCCATTTGCTTTTGTAACATTGATTGTAATCCATCTATTCTTACATTATTGAAGGGCATGTCTCTTGCTTTCATTATTTTTCTTTTCCTGATGTGTGGAATATTCATATAGTGTTGTAAGAAATGCAGTAATCACCTTGTGCTGCGTGTGAACATTGCTAACGGTTTTACTCTGTCTTGCACCCTGGTTTTTCTTTTGATGGGCAACCTATGTTTTATTTATTCCATGTTGCCAATTTTGGTATAGTGAAACTTTGTTTTAATGTAGAATTTAATTTTAATGTAGTGAGATTACTTGTCTTAATTATTTTCTTTTAAAAATTCTTTTAACTAAAAAAAGTGATTTAAGTAACTGAGAGAGAAAAGAAATAGTACAGCAGTTGTATTTCTTGTTCATATTTTATTTGAAAACTTCAGCGTAAATGGAATATGAAAAATGCTTTTATTTTAAAGTTTAGGATATAGAAAATTTTCATTGTCAGGATTAGATTTTTTTTTTTAATGAACTGTATTAGTCTCTCAAGGAAGGTACTAATAATATAATGGTGTTCAGTCTCAAGTCATGGAGAACCGTTACGACAAATTCCTCATACTCTGTATTAATTCTCTAACAGTATTTTCTTCGATATGCAGAAGTCACTGGTGAAGTAGGTCTGCAGTGTCCAGTAGGCTCAGCAGGTCTAAGTTTTTCTAGTGTTTTCTTCTTGAAAAGGAAGTGTGCTTTTTCTTGATGATACACAAATTTAGTGAGTGAAGTTTCTCTTGTTTTTTCATCCAGTTCTCTACAGACCCCTAATCATATTTGTCAAGATATTAGAGTTATTCATTGTTACTGTATTCATCATGTCCTCCCTGCTGCCATAACTGAAGGCAGACAGGTTAACTAAGACCAGTCAGTTTGGTACAAGTATCACACAATTGATTCCAGACTACCACACTTGCCATTGTTTCCCAGAATAACACTGTTTGAAATAGGATAGTGGTCAGGGATGTTTTGTGAGAATAAACTCTTGAGTCTCGATGAGTAAAGACTGGAGGAAGAGAAGATGGTTTGGAGACTCAGCTGTGAGAGCAGCCACAGGTCACAAGGTGCAGCAAGTGCTCTTTTACAGCAAGGACTGATAACCAAGTGGCAACCATGGTCCTTGTAAAATAAGCAAGAACCTGTTTCAAGAGCAGCAAAATCTCCAGTAGCTTTAAAACATGATCACCTCTCTGGGATGTTTTCTCTGTTGGTGACATTAGTGCCCTTTCTACAGCTCTGTTGACTGTCACTGTGGCAGGGTGTCCCAAATGGATCTGAAGGCACGCTGCTGCAGGGGGCAGAGTACGATCTTCACGTCTCACCCTTCCTACCCAGTCCAGGGATCCTCTTCCTGCCATGCTGCTCATCTCACCCTGTAGTGACACTATTCAACTTACTATCAAATAATAGGAGAAAGCTATTCACTTTAATTTGTGGTTTAGCAACTTTCCTCCCTTTCTTTTGTTAGTTTTCTGCTGGTTTAGCAAGCTAAGCTCATCCATCAGGGCAGCAGGTGAATGCCAGAGATGGTGCAAGGCAAAAGCAGGGAGAATGCATGGTTCAGAGTGGCATTTGGACAGGGAACAGCAGCCACAATTAATTATTAATTCAGCTCTGCCTGTCTTCTCTAAACTACTATCTTAAAAGCATATCTTTTGGAAAGGACACCTGACCTTGAAGATGAAAGATTTATCATTTGAATTTATCTTAAAGTGGTTTTTTTCTGGGCTGTGTCTGTTCAGATTTGAGGATTTTTTAAAAAAAAGTTGGTACCTACAGACTGTTGATATAACTAGATTAATATATTGCCAACCATATCCTTGGCTGCATCAAAAGCAGCATGGGCAGCAGGTTGAGGAAGGGGATTCTCCCCCTCTACCCTGCTCTCAGGAGACCCCACCTGGAGTACTGAATCCAGATCTGAGGGCCTCAATATAATAAGGACATGAACCTTTGGGGCAAATCCAGAGGAGGGTCACAAAGAATCCTCAGAAGCCTGAGGGATGTCTGCTGTGTAGACAGACTGAGAAAACTGGGGTTGTTCAGCCTGGAGAACAGAAGGTTCTGGCAACACCTTGGAGCACCTACCAGTACCAAGGGGGGCTACAGGAAAGATGGAGCAGGACTTTTTTCAAGGTCATGTAATGACAGAACAGGGGGAAATGGCTTCAAACTGAAGGAAGGCTGGTTAAGATGAGCTATTAGAAGTTCTATATGGTGAGAATGGTGAGACACTGGCACAGGTTGGCCAGAGAAGCTGTGGCTGCCCCAACCCTGGAAGTGTTCAAGGTCTAGTTGAGTGGGACTTTGAGCAACCTCGTCTAGGGAACGGTGTCACTGCCCTTGCCCCTGGCAAGTGAGTTGGAATTGGATGACTTTTAAGGTCCTTCCAACCCAAATCATTCTGTGATTCTATGATCTAAGAATTGGTCGCAGCATGCTTTTTTTGCCTTTTTTTCTCTTTTTTTTTTTTTTTTCCCCAAAAGCACGCTTCTGTAACAGGAATTCACAGTCCTAAAGAGTGATGTGGTGAAGAGTAGATTTTAATGTGTGAAGTTAAGCCTGTTAAAATTACCAAAAGACATAGAAAGTCTAGAAGACAACTCTAAAATGTTACCGACTGATTAGGATTAAAGTAAAAATTGTAAATTGCAGAAAATGAGATTTAAGTAGGGGAAAAGTGGTGAGGACTGCTGGACTCCATGTCCTGAATGTTGCCTTTTGCAGCACCAAATTCAAGAGAGAAGAGATGACAGATTGAATACAAGTTTCTGCAAAAACTTTGTGAACTTTACACGTTGCTTATGGATTGCTTTTCTTGTACATTATCTGAGCAAATGTATTTAATGAGACTGCACAGATGTTACAGTTTTTCCATGGCTGGTGGTCAGAACAAAAGAAGTAAGAAAATTTGTATGTTTAAAACTTTTTTTAAATACTTAATTTTAGAAGTATTACTTTATAATAGCAGTTATATGGAAAAAAGAATTCTCGAAGTCTGAGGTGATGCATGTATTCATAGAGCAAATGACAGGCAAAAGCTATAGTGTTTGATTCAGGAATCAAAAATGTAGCAATAAAACATGTATTTCTTGAATGCATGGAGATGACTTTAAAATGTGTTTTCTGCATGTCCTTTTGTATGTTCAGATAAATCCACTCTGGACCATTTTTGAGGTACATGTCAGCAAGCAATTAAATACTGGTTTGACAGTTTCAATCAACTTCTGTGCAACTTGCAGCACATTTTTGCAGTACTGTCAAAACATGCATACCCACAGGACGTGAAAATTATGTGAATTTAATTTAAATCTAAATCACTGATTCTAATGTGAGACTAATTGAAATAAACCCTTTATTATCAGTTGAATTAAGTCAGTAAGAGGTACCAACTAGTACCTGTGATTGTGGAATTTCACAGCTAAGAAATATAACATTGGGGTGCTTGTGAAGATGTGTGCAGCATTGCACACATCAAGCAACAGATTTGTTCTTGTTTGCTATAGATAGTTAAAGGATACATTTGAGGTCCTGTAACACCTGAAGGAAGCAGTGTGTATATAGGACAAAAGTAAACCACTTCAGAAACCACTTCAAGGTACAGCAGCATTGCTCCTATAAGAAATACTATTTTTGTGTATTTTACATGTGAATTCATTAACTCTTTGTGTATCATTCAGCATTATTAAATCAGTAAATATTATCAGTAAACTATATCAGTAAATATTATTTTAAAATTCTCAAAAACTTTTAGAGACATAGAGCAGTGGAAAAAGTTGTATGACAGAAGTACTGAAAGATGTGTTGTCTCCATGAGCTCACTTGAGGAATTCAGGTTTAAGTGTAGGAAGAGGGATGTATGTTCCTTGTTGAGTTAGTTTCATTGTTATCCTAGAAGTACCTGAGCCACCTGCATTGGTACTGCTGAACCCATGGCACTGGTGAGGTGCCCAAGTTTTGAAGTCATTTATAAGCAATTGAGAGCAAAGACTGGGTTTTATGTGATTGTACAATAGGAACTCCAGCTATTTTGGAAAGACAGTGGGATCTCTTCTTGGTACTTCAACTTGCCTTGATAGTTTAGGTTTGAAGGTTTACAGCAAGAAAGCTGTGTCCAACTCAACATTGAAACAGAACTTGTTCTTAATTTTGTTGTTATGATAGTTCATCTTTAATAAGACAAATTGGTCTTTAGGAACCCCTTGGGAGTCTGACCCAGAAACATGAAATCCTGTGCTAGACATTAAATAAACACTTTCTGAAAAGATGATGTTTTCCTAAGAAAGCAGAGGGTAGGTTGTCTTTTCTTATGCTGTTAGAAGCTGATTTTAAAATGTGATTTGCACACATTTTGGCACCTATATGGACAACACCTTCTTGGCCTGGATTGAGAATGAAAAGGGAGAGAACCCTGTTTGTCATAAATCTCTGTATGAGTAGGATGGAGCAAACTTCATGAAAGGATTGACTGGAATCAAGTGAAAGGAAGTAGAGTAGCTGTTCCCTACCCCAAATATGGACAAATTCTGATACATGGAGAGGATAAGCAGAAAAAAAAAGGCACTATCTCAGGATATGGATATATCTCAGTCCTTCTAGAATTTCCAAAAAAACCCAGCCTAATTTGTAGATTTAGGAGTGGATTATGCAGGACTAAGGCACTCCTCAAATAAACCAGTGTTCCTCATTTTTCCAAGAGACTAAACAAGAATCCAGAATCCCATGGGGTTTCTGGAGGAGCTGCTGTGAAAAGCTGGGATTGCTGAGGCATTAGTCTCATCTGTAAGGTATTGTAGGCATAACTGAGTGTCTGTCAAGCACCACTTGTTAGTCAGAGCATTGTACTCTTCCTCAGTGCAACAGTTTGATTTGTTTATGAAGGTCTGTAATGCTTTAAGAGTAAAAGGATTGTCTTACAGGCCACAAACACAGCTTTGTAGAGTGTGGTTCTGAAAATGGATCAGATACTTGATTTGTTGGAGGAGTTGAGTCAGGATAATTGGAAATAACATAGAAATCTGGGTGCCCTGTCTTCTTTTCTGCTAAACGTGGTTTAGATAAGATGTCTGCAGAAGTGATCAGCTAGAGGTTCAGAGATTCTTCTGAAATAATCTCCACATGCAAAATCAGTACAATTTTGGCTTTCTCAAGCATTCTGACTTGCATTTCTGTAACACCCCTCTTCTGTCCTATGTTGCTGAAATATCCATGGTACTGAAACATAAGAAACCGGATTTGGGGTTCAAGTGAGATTAATGTACAAATACAGAAAAACCCAAAACACTTCATACAGCTGCCACTCAAATATACATGCTGGTGTTTTATTGGGTTAAAGTTTTTTGCCTGAAATCTCTTCAGGTTTTGCTGGTGCTGAATTGCCAAAGCTGTAGCCTTGTTTCTAGGTGGGAAAAAAATCCTGCATGTTGACCTACCTAGCAATACAAGGAAACAAAATTAATTTTAGCACTATTTTAGGCCCGCACAGCTTTAGCAAGAAACATGTACACTCCCAACAGATTGGACTCTTGTTTCTGCATTTTAAAGTTTTAGTCCCAATACACATTCCAGGCTAGGCGGTCTCCGTGTGCTGGGTACTAAGAAATGTTCCTGGGTTCAAGTACCTTAAATGTGCAAGCTGTCTGATATGGCCAGTGTCCATCAGGAAAGCACTTGATATTTAAATTTCAGGCCTCATGTTGAAAATTATATGAGAGTATTTTGATGCACAGGATAAAAGAGTCACCATAAAGTGCTAGTGGCATATCACTTTTTTTCTTCAATAGACTCAAACCCAATTTTGTCAGTCCAAAACTAACTACAGAGATTAGATGTTTTCTTTTCAAGATAGGCTTAAAAACACCCTGATATCCTAACTTCATCCTAACTAACTTCATCCTAACTAACTTCATCCTAACTAACTTCATCCTAACTAACTTCATCCTAACTAACTTCATCCTAACTAACTTCATCCTAACTAACTTCATCCTAACTTGCCTGATACTGACATCAGGCAAGTGAATGTGTGTATCTAGGCTTTAGTAAGTAGGCAATCTTATTAATGGTTTTATATGTAGTTTTACTATAACCAGAAACACATTTATAGCCTGAAAACAGGTTGCAAAAGAATCATTCTTAGCTACTCCTTATTCATAGCCACTTAATTAAAGCTTGCAAGATGAGCGAAGAAAGTGATGCCTCACAAAAAAAAAATTCTTTCCCCCATATTACCTGCAATGAATAGTTATTTTAACTCTTGACTAGTTTTGTTTCTTAGCCTTTCTGCAGATTGTGGGTTCTGTGCAGAAATTTCTGTACTAAGATTCTAGAGTTAGAAAATAATTATTTCCTGTGCACTATTTTCTCAATATGACTGAATGTAGAACTTGTCTGTCAATTGGCACAAACTGTCTCTGTTAGTATCACATTGTATATTAACTATTTACAGAAGTTAATCTATAAGGTAAATGTCTGTGGTCTTCAGCTCAACTCTAGAAGTTCTTTCTTATTTAAATATGTCTTAATATTGTTGATAAATTTCCCGCTTTAGGTTGAAAACTAAAACATTGGTTATCACTTCCTGAAACGTGGTTTAGGTGATGTATTGGTAGATCACTTGAGATGCCCAATATTGAGGTACAGAAAACTGTCAACATCCTGATTGTATCTTAAACAAAAGCTAACATCAGCCTTGGTTTCCAGAAGATGGATTTTTATTTTCAGATAGTGAAAGCACTGCTTTGAATTTGCTTCTGCTGGATTGTTTGCATGGTTACTATGCATATTCCCCATCCCATCTCAAATTCTGATGTGTTGTTTTGTTTCTCTATAGAAATTAACCCTCCCTTAATGTTACCCTGTGTTATATTCTAAATATTCGTGATCACTCAATGCTTTACTGGCTGTTCAAGACCTGTGATGTGACCTTTATACATGCTGATGTGAGGCAGCAATCACTATTCACTTTGCAGCAGCCTTGCAGCCCCGTGGATCCCCAGGATTATGTGTTACAACATGCTTTGACAGCTGCTCCATAGGCATGAATCTGATATACAAATAGGTATTAGCAGTGTGTAATATCCTCGCCATAAATTGATGGTGGTATATGACACAACCAGTAGTTCCTTTCAACCTTCTATTTCTCAGCTTAGCTCGGGCTTTTTATGAGCATACATTTTTGCTGGCTTTTTTTTTCCAGTCAATTTTAAACAGTTTACCTATTTGTCTTGTTATTTATTTGCATGTTGATATTACTTGCCTATTATTTCTATAGCTATTATTTTTTTCTTCTGCTTATTTATACTTCCATATTTTATTGTGTCCCATTATTCCTTGGCTTCAGTGATTGCCTGTTCTGTGAGGCATGTACACCTGCAGTGAATGATTTCCTAAACAGGAATCCCAGAAACATTCAGGGTTATTTTGTGTAGGTAGACTTATGCCTCAAAAATAGTGTTTTGTCTTTTACACAAGTCCCATGTTCAAATTAAATTAAAAACAAAGCAACCAAACAAAGCCACAAACCAACTGGTTATGCCCCTTCAAAGAACTGTTGATTAAATTTCTGGGCTCCATTTTTGGGTCCAGTGGGTCAGGATGTCTTGAATCCAGTTCTCTCTTCTGTCCAATTGAAATCACTGGCAGAAGGATCCTCACTGCCCTCTGAAGAGCTTACTTACTGTAGGTAATCTTTGAGAGTTCTGGTTTTGTTTTCACACTTGCCATCTTCTTCCAAGGCCTCAGGCAGAAGATTCTGTGATTAAGATTAGAAACTTGAATAAATTGGGGCCATTCTTGCTCCTGCCCCACTGGGATCCCTGCATAGTCTGGAGGATGTGCAGCCAGGGAATGCAGCACTCCAGAGAACATCTTCCAGCTTAATTTTCTGGGGAGCACCACTCCATGTATGTGTTCAAATATATGGAATTTAATCCTGACACATTGTAAAATACCTTGTGGTGTGAGCTTGCATTTGTTGGTGTGTTTCATGTTGGACACAGCTGTGAGAATGAATTTGCATTTAAACTGAGGTCCTATGCTGATCTGCTGCAAATTATTGGGTTTGCTGGGTTTAGTGGACAAGCCAACAACTGCAAGAGGAGCTGTATGTATGCGAGAAGTGCTGAGTGGCTGCCCATTTAAATATAGTTGAAACAAATTACTTGTAATGGTATCAGGTAAACATTAAACATGCTGCCGTTTGAAATCTTGAGAATTATGCCAAAGGAAGTATTTCTGGTTAACGGGGAACCCACCATTTCCAGCAGCAGTCAGCTGGCTGAGGGTTTGGCACAGGGATGCTTTAACGCTCAGAGCTGTCCCACAGCAAAGCTCAGCTTGTTGACTGAACATTTTATTTTGGGTGGTGACACCATAGCTCTGATATCTGCATGCTTGTGAGTATGGAGTACTAGTAAGAAGAAAAACAGTTGATAAAGAGCTTTGTGTTTTTCTGGCAGCTGACTTTAACAGGATCTTAATCCTTGGCCCACTTGTACTCCACTGTGAAAAAATCAAAGATAATCAGATCCTCAGAAGCTTAAATTTTTATTGCCAGTTACCATACTTTATTGTGTAGAATTCAGAGCCTGAATTTGGAGTTTATGTGGACAGTGTGTGTATCCTTGCCGGCAGTGGCTGAAGCTGTGGCACTGTTGGTCGAAGAACTGACTTTCCCTAAGCTTTCCAAAACTAAATTAGAAGTTTGACGAGCTTTCAAGAAAAAAATCGTGTGATAAGTGAAACGAGTTGAGGCTTTCCCTGCTCGTCTCGTGAGTAGGGACTGTACGGAGCAGAAAGACGGATGTCGGGAGCGGCGGCGGGTCCGGGAGGGGGAGCTCCGGGCCCGCTGCTCTCCCCCGCCCGGCTCTGCTCGCCTCCTCCCGGCCCTCCGCTCCCGGCAGCCTCCCGGCCGCTGACGGCGCCTGCGGCCCGGCGGGCCCCGCCGAAGGACGGCCCGGAGACCCGCAGGCGAAGCTGTCAGCGCGCCAGGGGAAGGTGCTGCTGGTGGGTTTCGCAGCGGCGGGCTGAATGTGAGTGAGGGTCGCTACAGATCCTGCCTTGCTTTGTTGCTGCTGTGGTCGAGCGGCGTGAGAAACCTGGTGTAGGAGCCGCACGAGGCTGTAGGACACAGCTGTTGCTGGAGAAAAACATCCACAGCCTTACCTACCTGCGCGGTGCGGAGGGAGGCGACACGCGTTAGAGGGCTGTCGGCAACACCTGCGGTCTCCGAAGTAGCTGAGGCGTTGCAGGGTGCAGGGATGCCATCCAACTCCCGCCCCGCTCCGGGGGGAGCTCCTGGGCTGAGCCTGCTGCAGGAAGCCCGAGCGCAGCCTTGGCCTGCCTGCCTGAGTGTAGCAATGCCTCTCTCTTGTGGACCGAAGACCTTTTAAAACTGGCCTAATGGTTCACAGTAATGTAAGTGAGCAGATCAGGTATAGATACATAAAGGAGGGGAGAGAATAGCAGTTCATTACTTTAGCAAAGAAGGACAAAATAGATCTAATTATGAGTATTTTAGACTCAGAACAGGAAGTGCCAATACTGAAACTTCATGCATAACTAGAACTTTGACCCTTGGTTATCTGTACTGTGATTATTTTTACTTTTTTTCCCAACTATATCAGCATGCTGTTGTGCAGATATGATAGTTTGTGTTGCTTACAGTCTTGGAATCTAATACAGTCTGTGATTTTTATTTTTATCTGCACAAATTATTGCAAAGATTTTTAGCTTGAGAGCAGACACTAAGCTCCATTTGCTGCAGCCTCAGAAAGGTTAAAGAAAAATGGATGCAGGTAACTAGAAACTTAGTGAGACCCATATTTTCAAGAAGTCACCTTGATTTCTCCCTTAAGTATGTGCTTGTATGTTCTGTGGGGTTTTTTGCCATTTTTGGGTATATTTCACATGTGGCAATGTGGTTAAAAAAATAATGCAAACTGTGATTACATTGGTAATAGGTAGTATTTTAGAAATATATAATTCATTGAGGGTTTTTTAAAAAATTTGATTAATAACATGACATTGGTACCGAAGTAGTTTAAACAAAATATGCCAGTGGGAAACTGCTGACTCTTGAATTGGCAGCTGTCAACTTTTTTATGCTCTGTTTTATATGAATTCCATAGAGCTTTTAAATAAAGAACAAGGCAGTTGCTGAGTGTTTGCTTTTGGAAGCCTCAATATGGCTCTAGGTGTCGAAGCTCAGTTTAAATGATTTTATTTAAAAAAATTAGATTTCATTTAAAACTTGCATGATACTGAATTATTCTTTAAATATATCTGATTTCTCTCAGTGTGCAGTTCTTGGAAAGAGAAGGATTACCTGCAAGCTTTAAGGGCTAAATAGTATCAGGTTTAATGTCGGCATTACCGCTTCACCTCTGCTATGCTGTGGTATGAATTACAGCTGGATTACTTGCTGTGTGCATGGATTACATTCTCCCTCTATTTGTTCTAATGAACTTAAAAGGAGAAAAACATAAGGTTCTATATCTCTGTTACATTCTTCTAAATGGTTATAGATCTAAATGACACTAGAAAACTTCATTAGGCTTTTCAGGGGAAAAAATAAAACCTACTTGTTTACTTGAAGCCAGTGTTATCTGATAGAAGTGTCTTGTCTAAGTCTGTGAAATACTATGGCTGTTAAATGAGCTCTGATTTCTGTAAAGTGAGAAATGTCCTGAGATATCTAACCAGTGTTGCTTTATATTTAATTAAAACACAAAACCAGCATAGAATGATTTGTTTAAAACTCACTGTGTACCAGATTTTGACAAGTAATTATAAAGAGGAAGACAGAAGTCCTACAAAAGTAATCCATGTAACTCTGGTGTTTAATAATTTTACAGTTAGCCAGGAAGGGGTGGAAGAGCATGTAATAATTTTAACTCCTAAATTGGCATAAATTTACTAAGAAGAGAGAGGTCTCATACAGTATGAATGAAGATTGCTTGTGAAAGAGGGCTCAGCAGGCCTTTTTCAGTATATTGACTCTATGAGGTTACATCTGGAGACAACAATACACACTGTACTTGCAGAGCGAGAGCAGCCTATTAGCAAATGCTGAAAGACTCAAGGTTGTGTTATACAATGTGGCTGGTCTCCTTTCATACACTGTAAGTCAGCCATGGATAAATAACAGATTGAATCCAAAGGTGTGCCAGGAATGTTTTGATAGGGAAGAAGAGCAGAAAAAGAAATTGCATCTCTTTTTGATTCGTGGTATGACTGCAGCTGTAACAGTGATGCCCAATGCCAGCTGCCATACTTTGCTCTGGGGCCTTTAGGCCACGAAAGTTCACTGTCCTTTTGTAAGTGCCACCTCTGATGTTCTCTGAAAGTGTTTCATAGTCTGTTGCTAATCAAGTTCTTGGCTAGAATTGATATCTTGGAGTGGGAGGAACAGTCAGGGAGCAAAAAGTTTATGTAAGTGTGGTTTGCATGTATGTGCTAGACAGATATGCAGCCGATTAGCTGGAAGTTACAGGCTGAAATTTACTGTGACAGTAGCCCTCGATTCTTTGGTATCTTTCTGATACTTTGAGCAGGGCAATGAGTTTTTTTAGTGAGTGAGTTAGTGCAGTGGTTTTGTTTTTATGGTCTTCCCTATTTTGATGAGGCTAAGAGGCAGAGGGGAGCATTGGCCTAATCTTGTTACAGTGAACAAGAGGTAAAGACTTGTAAACCTTCTGTTGATGTGATTGTTGAATGTTTAATAGTCTTTTGTTCCCAGCTGTTTACAGTAATTGAGTCTTTTCCCTTCTAGTACATGTGCTGCTGTCCTCATTAGTGTGTATTCCAAGATAAATACCATACATGAGACTTGCAAATACTGTACAGCAGAAGATCTTTTCTCTGGTTTTGTTTGCTGAATATTACCCCTTCCAAAATATGTTAGTCCCTAATACTGAGAATAGACTTCATGTCCTTAGGTAAAACAGGAAAAGACAGGCAGCAGACCTTTTGTAACTGCCACTGCTGTCATCTTTTAGGCAGTAAGCATTTAGGGATCTGAAATGTAAGGAGAAATAAGAACAAATAAAACTGCCAGAGTTCTCTTATAAGTAATATAAGCACATAGTGAATGTGCTTTCAAATTTTTTTTCCTTGAATTACTTTTTTTTCAGACCTTAAGCAACTTGGGAAGTCAAGGAATTTGGGACTAGGAAAAAGGAAAGAAAGGAGAGTAATAAGGTTATAGATTTAGGACCTGCAGATTCCCTCAAGTGCTACAATGATCTTCTGATGGAATAGATAACCCTCTTCTTCTATCTCATCCTGCACTCAGTGATCCTCTGTTTCTTGCTATCATTTGAAACTACTTGAACAGTTCAGTGTAAATAAACCTTTTTCTCTCAGTATTTACATACAGTAGGCAAATCCCAGGGATGATAGCTCAGGCATGGTTAGTTTTGGTTCACTTGTTAGCCATTGCTGGTTAAATCTGCTGTACTGTCTAGCAAACAATTGGCAGACTCAGCAAAAAGCTTTAGAAAAGACTTGCTCTGTGATCCATTTGCCAAATACAGAGTTTAGTTCCTCCTCTGTAATCAAGCTGGAGTCAGTTGATTATAGCTGAGATTTATCATACCAGTATCCTACTTGTTGTCCTTTCCCTGTCTCTTTGCTCAAGTGACTCCCATTGCTGGAAAAAAATAAATTGAATCTCAAATTCCTCCAATTTAGAAGTATCTCTTGTTATCTCTAAACAGTAGGATTTCTTTCAACTATAGAACATGAATTTGATGAGAAGGGACAACTTCCAGAAGATCGTAGTCTCTTCTGGAGTTTGCTGTCTCCTGACAGATGGAGAAAGGTTTCAGTCCTTGAGCAAGAACACAGATAGTCTGATTCAGAGGAAGCAATTGGTAGGTAAGAAATATCATTGGATTTTTTCCGTTTCCTTCCCTTTTTTTAATCTACCTTTGTATTTCACTGTCAGTTACACTTTTGACATTGTGGCCAGGAAAACAGCTTCAAGCTGGGTTGATATTGCTGTGGCTGTGTTTTTCTTGAAGTTAGAAAAGTACTTCTTTTAATTTTTCCCTCGTTTAGAATATCTGGTTTAAGTGACATAACTTAAAATTGTAATCTCAAGTGACCTCACGGCTCAGTCCCTCTGTACAGCGGCCACCCCAGCCATATGTGAGGTGCCTGCTGTTTGCCCTGCTGGCTGGTGCCTGGTCCTGCCTTGTCACAAGTGTGTGGTGCCTGTCTGCACCCAGCTCCCTGGCGGAGGCTGCAGCCCTGACACAGGACGCAGGAATGCACACAGCCAGCTCAGGCTTGATGCTGTGCCTGAACTAAGAAAATTTCTTGGGACCCAGAGCATGGGGGTGACACTGCCAGGCAGTGGCTTTGTCTGAAGTCTTTGCCGTTTTCCCCAGTGCTTTTGCCTTTGGAAATGCTATACAGAAACAACCAAAGTGACTCACTTTATATTGAAAAAAGGACTTCAGTCTCATGCTGAAAAGAAGATGCTGTGTAATTTTTGAACTCACTATGTCCCTAGAAGTGTAGGGACATTTGCAACGAGCTGCACCTCTGCTAATGAGCCCAGCTGGAGCTGATTTGTTTCTGCATCTCTGGTACAGATAATCTGACCATGGATAATTGAGTGTTGACTCTATAAATAACCCACTTTGAAATCCTTGTCTTAAAATTGTTTTCTCTTCTTCCTGTTAGCTTCCAAGCTTACTCTCTATAGTCATTTCTTGGCTGACCAAGGGTTACTCTCATCTCTTGGCAAACATATGTCCTATTCATATCTTCCCACCTGAAGTGAAATGTTACACCAACCATGGGGGAAACCAGATTCTAACACTATAAAAAGCCAGCTAAGTACTAGTAGGAAATAATCATCCTAATGTTTTACATATGCTCCAATTTACTTTTGTGGTTTAAACCAAAAATGACTGACACACGTGAAACATTTGATGCCTTGGAAAGATACTTAGTGCATGCTTCTTCTCAGAGGCATCCTGTTACATATTATAATGGTTAAATGTCTTCAGATAAAACTGATTCATTTGTATGGACTTGCTTCAAGTTGGACTAATAATCTTGGTTTGTTTGCTTACTGTCCATGTTAAAACTCACAAGAATTATTCTGAATTGAGCTATGCCTTGCTTTAATGAGATTGTTTTTCTATTAGCTTATAAAAGTAATTATAGAAAGTAATTAGAATGCCTCAAAGGAAAAATAACCTGTGTCTTCAGCTGGTGAGCACATACACATTTTTTTTTACCAAAAGTTTTTCTAAAATATGGTATGTGTGTGCTTCTGAGAAGATCCATGGAAAGTTGGAACCACCTGCACTGGATGACAGGTTGTTCAGGGCATTGGAAGTGGGGAAGAAGGGAAAACAGAATTGCACAGCTGTGCTGTTACAGCAGTTCATGCACCTTGGTAGAGAGTTGTACTGGAAATCAGCTGTCTCTTTTCCCTGTGCCATTCCTGCCCCATTTTTCTGTAACAGAGGCAACATCAGTGGGTGGATAAACTTGAAATGCTTTAAATTGAGGTCTGCCCTCTACTGACTATGTGGCCTTGGAAAATGTCTTTCTTCACACAGCATCTGAAACACTGACCATGCTTCAACAAACTTTGGAACACTCAACTTGGAAAAACTGAGCAGATACCTATCTGAGAAAAAAATCTTTCATATATATATATATATATATATATATATATAGGTATACCAAACATTTAATATTGTAGACATAAAAAACTCTCATTACAAGCAATGATGGGAAATTTCTTAAATTATGAATAGAGAAATATTTTGTCCAGAAGAAATAATTTGTAGTATGAGAAGTTCATTGCAGTGATGAATAGTCAAGAGGTGCATGAAGAGACAGAATATGAAGTAGTTGTCACTTGGACTCTCAGAGGTTGATTTGCATTTACTTCATTCATGTGCAGTTAGGTCTGAGTTTCTTTAGTTTGCACCGTTAGAAGTCATAAATGATGCCAGTTAAAGTGAAAACAAACTTTAGAATTAAGAAGCTGTGTGTAAATACAGAACTAAAGAGTCTTAAAGGGAGAGGAACAGATTAAAAATGCCCTACAAACACACTTTTGTATTTGGGTATGTTTTTCAGTGTTGTCTCTTGACTTTTTTTCTGTAGAAACTTAAGAGTTTGGTTTCTTGTTTGTAGGAGCTATTGTATGTAATGAGGGAAACATGAACAAGTGACCTCTTCAGGAGCTGATTTGCACATTCACTTTGGAGGGTGTATATTAAGGGGTTATCACTTCTGGTTATTCATGCAGCTTTCTAAATAATAGATTTTCTTACCTCTGGCAAATAATGTGCTTGAAAGATGAGTGAACTGATATATCTAAAATGTCTGGAATGAGGAAATACTCTGAACTGGCAGTTATGCTGCTTTTGTAGTAGGTTTTGATAAAGCAAATTGAAACTTAAATGTAGGCTCCTTCAATCTTCAAAATTAAAGAGCATCCATAGCTGGGCAGATCTGTGTGGCTACCTGGAGTTTGAAATGGTGTTTGTTAGAATATTCCAAGGGAATTAATTTAATGTCTGGGAATACCCATGAGGAGTGGCAAACACAGAAAAGCAAGTAAAAAAAAAAAAAGTAAAAAAAAAAATATAGATTTTAGCTTGGGTTTCCTAAAATATTACAATTTTGTAATAATGCTACTAGTAATAAAAATAATAATAGCAATAAACCTTATGTGATTGCATCTATTTCCTATTTTGTCTGAGAATTTTTACCTCTTTGGTAATTTGGTTCAAAAATCCACCGTTTCAGCAGTCTTGTGAAAATCAACAACTGTGAGGAGACAGCTTAAATAATGTGGCCCAGAGGTCAGTGTCCCATGTGGTAGCACATTTGCAGCTTGTACTGACAGCTGGCACATGTCTACCTGCAGACCAAACAGAGCTTATCCCACCTCTTTGGGGAGAGGGACCAAGGACTGTGGATACAGGATGAGATGATGAGGCTGCTGGGGGACAAAGATACTTGGGGTATCAGAGATGGAGTAATTTAGCATTCAAACCTGCATATTTTTAGGAAAAAAAATGCATTGTTTCTGTGCTTAAAAACCAGCTTGTTAAGAAATACATTGATTCACCAAGTGCTGGGTTTGGATCCCAAATAACAGAAAAAGCCAGAAGGTTTAAACAACAGATTATATGCAAGTCCTGCAAAGATGTTATTCTGGGCTAATTTCAGTGAAGTTACTGTTTCTCTAGAAGTCATTTGTACAGAATGATAAAATGAAATAGTGATATTTGATCTTGATATTGAATAAAATCTGGTGTTGTGTTTTTCACAGAGCCAAATGAAGAACATGTAACCTAAAAATGATAGCCTGTTTTCTCAGAGTCATAGTACAGCTTTGTTTTTTTCCAAATCATCTCAATAGTCCCATCTCACTCTGCAATGGCTTACCTTTTCTTAAGAGTAAAAAGAGATGGAATTATATATTTTTGAATTAAGTAAAACATTAAGGAAACATTAAACATTTCTGGTTTATGATAGATGAGGGGAAACAATTAGTTCTTAAAGCAATAATGTGCATAAATTACTTTATTTTTTACTGTTATGTAAATATAATTAAAGATGGAAATGGAGATACAGTGAAGTATTTTACCTCATAAGTATAAATAAATAAAAATGTGTCATTGGATGACCTTGAATGTGAAAGATCTGCCTGAGGAAACAGGTCTGTTACATGGTACAAAGCATGAGAGGATGACAGTACTAAATTTTCCTCTATTTTGCAACAATCTGGGGTGTAATTATTTAAGTTGGGTGTTTGAATAAATGAACAGGCAATTTGTTTATAAATTTTTATTTAGCCAAAGAAAAGATTTCTCTTCACATATAAAATCACATGCAAAATTCTGATTTGTTGGCAGTATTTGCCTTTGAGAGTACTGTGGCTTAATTGCTAGAAATATTTTAGCATTTCACCTGAGGTGTCTGTCCTGTGAAGTTCAGGGCTGATATTGCATTTTCATCCTTTGAGTACGAAAACAGTGGGAATGTGGGTCAGCAGGTAGTAAGATACTACTAGTGCAAAAGGATGGTGAGGGCTGTCTTTGTGGTGTAAGCACTGGACACAAGGTTTGAGGTGGTATTTAGCTCAGACTCTCATTTTATGTTGGACTTACCTGAGCATCTCCTCCAACAGAACATGAAATTTCTGTACATAAACTTGTCTTGCTTTTCTTTGGTAGGCTGTCACTCAAAAATTGTGTAGCCAAGATTCGTTTTCTCTGTTACTTCTTTTTTGCCTGGGGATTTTTGGCCTTGCTGAGCTGAGAAATATAGAGTTGAGAATTGTAATTTTTTCTGCAGTAGGAATGCGTCAGGTGGCTAATGCTGGTTACACGTGTGGAATTATGTCATTACAGGAGTGATGAATTCCTCCTGAAGTCTTCAATTCCTTTTTTAATCAAGTTAATACCCTAAATCATTAATATCCCCCTTTATAGCTGTAGAAACATGCCTTGACACTACAGTTAATTCTAGGTCTTCCTGCTCGATGATGTGAAGACTGACATTGTCAGCAGGGCAGGGTATTCACACTTCTATTGTTTTCCTGTCTGTGATACTTCAGTGGTACCTTGGAGCTTCATATTTATATCTCAAAATCCCTATAAAAGAAGCAGGCGAGTACCCAGAAGCTCCAGTTTATATTTAGGATAATTAATTGCACTATTTGAAGCATTTTTTGGGGTTCCATTTGACCCTTCTTTCTTTTCATGCTTTTTACTCAAGAGGAATAATTGTGTTCTGGGAAGTGCTGTGTGTGGCTCTTTATGGAATTTTGTCATTTTTAAGATATTTGGCCACTTAAATGTAAAATAGTGATAGTCTAGAGATTGTTTCTCATGTCTTTTATAATTATCCTCACAAATGCCAGGTTATCCCATAAATAAAAGAATTTCCAGGAAAACATCAGGTTCATCCTACTGTGTTATACACAAACACTCTCCTTCTTTCCTGCACCAAGGAAGTAAAAATTCGGTGTCTTCTTCTAAATATCCATTTGTGGGTTTTGCTGCTTTTAATTTTGCACTTTGATTCATTTCTGCAGTTGAAGTTGTATCAACAATTATTTTAAAAAACCAAAACAAAACCAAGGGAAAAAAAGAAAAAAAAAAAAAACCCTGCAGCCGTTTTCAGCTCGTGTTGTTCTTGGCACTGCTTCAGTTCTGGTGTCCAACTGGTAGGACCGAAACTTGGTGCTTAACAAGTGCCTGTAGTCAAAACAGTTGGTGTGTGCGAGCACAGATCTGGTATTTGCTGCGGCAGGTCATCTGCCGGATTTTTCCCCGTGTGCAGAATACCTAATCACGTTGCTGTGTTTCTCTGACGGCATCTGTGGCAATGTGAATCGCTTCACGTTCCAAAAGTACATGTTTACAGTCGTCGTAGAATCAGATTAAGTTGGCAGCCTGCTCCTCTCTGTAAGTGGCTCAGTTTACGTTTCTTCTTCTAGCAGGATGTTTTGCATAATTTTGCTGATCCTACTCACTTGTAGACTTCGTGAAATGGAGAATCGTTTTAGTGGGTTTGTGTCAGAAAGCGAAGCTTGTGTTTATTGTAAATAAACACCAGCGGAATGGTGGTTATTTTAGCACTTGATAATTTCCCAATTATGTCATTTGACCTGGAATGAAGCTTGTGATTGTTGAGCAGTGTTTTATGCAGTGGATCAGTCTGGGGGTTGGAGCTGGCAGTTTATTTCCTTTGTCAGTTTACAAGAAGTATCAAAATGAAACCGACTGTGCTGTTTCCTTTCCAGTGCGCAGTGCAAGAAGGGTGGAACTGTTTGCGGATATTATTTCCAAACTTTTTCAGCTGGACTTGGAATAGTGTTTTGTCAAAAAAGCTGGTAAAGGTATCCTTCAGTCTTGCAACATTATGCTGTAGTTTGCTAACATCAAATACAATTTTATTTTTGTTTAACCTCACGTACCGGGTTTGCTAGTGTTTTTTCAGACTGTGGCTGCAAAATGAAAGTGCTTACAAGGTGTTTATGAATTCTTGTTATGAACCAGCTGCCAGTTCCTGCAGGATGACACATTTCTGCAAGAGTCTAGGTTGTTCATTTTCTGGTTGCTGGCTGTTGCTTTTTGGGCATGTGTGGAGTTTTTTCTGTTTTGATTTTATTAGGATTAATGCCAAGTACATTTGCAAACTTTGAACTGGGATCAGTACAAGGTGGTAGGTTTCATTTACCGTTTATTGAAATTGTAAGTATACATTGCTCAACTTTTCACAGCGAAAGGCTGTGCAACAAAGCACCTCAGGATATAATGTAAATAGAAAAACTGTAATTTGTGCATAGGCGGTATATGAGTTACCATGAGTAACATCTTCATCAACAAGACTATGAGATACTAAGTTTCATTACCATCTGCTTAAATATTGTAAATGGAGAGTAACAGTGTTCATATTATGTTAAGGGCAGTTGGATCAGTTACTTTATGCTATTCCAAGTAAAAGGACTATGAACTCAAGTGTTGTGATGAATACAAGCTTAAAAAGGAGTTTTATTATTCTATAAATGTTTGCTAGCAATAAATAGCTTTCTTACCTTTCTGAGTTTTAACAATTAAATTTTGTTTGTTTTTACCAAGTATAATACCAAGCTATAATCCATAACACTGGGTCTCTGAGTTATTCATGGGTCAACCTAAAATTGATTTTTGCTTTAGGCCTCTTGCACACAGGAAGTCAGATCATGCTAAACAGGAGTAATGTTTCAAAATGACTTGTGCTGACAAAGTTTCATTGTCTGTCTTCTGACAGCATGAAGGGTTTTTTTTTTCTTGTTTTGTTTCAAGTATCTGGGGAAAAAAAAAACACTGAAAGATGAAAGACATCTTTCTCTATGTTCAAACTGTATCATTACATTTTTCCTCCATGATTGTCTGTCATATTGATGGAGAAGGCACTAACGGGGCAAAAACTTTTCACTTGATCAATTTTGAGTAGCACATGTTGGGTGAGAATGTGGATGCAGGTGGGGTATACTAAGAAATGGGGTTTTGTTTCTAGTCCAGATTAGAGATATCTGCAGTTTCAGGATCGCATAAAGATCTTTTTTGATAGGAAACTGCAATGTCTGACATATTTTACCGGCATCATATTTGCTGTAGTGTCATTGTAAGGTTTGCTGGGAGCTGAGTGAGTGCTTGATCTTGTGTGTAAGAGTCAAGGCAAAAATTTGAAAAGAGACTCTCTAGTCAGAATGTGGTTTTGCCTCATTTTCCCACACACTGTGCTTGTGGCTCTGGAGCTCATGTTGCCCCTCTATTGCTTTGCTTTTTTTTTGCTTATGATTAGAAGGAGATGTGGCGTTTCCTGCAAAACAGCTGCTAGTATTCCCTGGTGACCCATCAGAGAGGATCCAGTGGAATTACAGATTTAAAGGCAGACCTAGAGGACTTTGGCAGCTGCAGCAGAGATTTGGGGAAGGCAGGGCGTTGCATTGTGCAGGAGGCAGGAAGGAGGATTAAAAATGGAGTATAAGGGCATAGGAGAGAAGCTCTGGAGATTCAGGGACTGTTAGGTCTCCAACAACATAAGGACTTCACATCTACAAACAATTCAGATTTGGCTGAGAAAGTTGGACTATATCCATGTTTCCATAGGACATGGAGAATCTGCTGGAATAGTTTAAGATCATTTGCAATGGTACAGATGCAGTTTGCAATGCGCCTTTGAATTATATGGAGCACTGGGCTTTCAGGCACTTGCCATTGAATAGAAAAAGTAACAGATATTGATCTGAAATTGCTTCTATAGAAAGTGAGGTAATTCAGTGAGAGTTAAACTTTCTCCTGAGATTAATGCCATTAATGCATTAACTGTTTGACAGCAGGAGTCACATGTTGCTTCTCAGTTGCTTGCAGTGGCTGCACTGAGACAGCTGAGTGGTTGCAGAAGGATTAATGTGGTAAAGAGGATTGTAACTTTGATTGTGCTCCTGTGCTCTTGGATTTGACAGCACCTGGTATTTGGATACAAAATAGAATATGTGTTCTTATTTATGGGGAACATAAGCATCCATTTGGAAGTATTTAAATTAATCAGAAAAACTATCTTTTAAACTGGAGCACATACTCATAGCACTGCTGAAAAGTGCAGAATTTAGGTTAGTATCGTATCAGTGATGATAACTGGTTTTCTAGTTGGCTCGCTGCATTTTGTCATTTCTAGGGACAAAAACTTACATTCTTCCTTAGTTTCATCAATGTCCACTGGCTTTGTCACTGGTGTATGTGAACAGGGACAGCCGTGTCCACAGCTGTGTGAATACAAGTTCACCTGCTCTACTGGATCTAATCTGTCTACAGATGCAAATAAGCACGGAGTGTTACACAGGTAGCTGATTGTCTCCTGAATATGTTAGTATGTGAATATTTAATTTTATCACAGCTATTTGATGTGCAAATGTCTTTTATTCACACATTAATTTATTGCATAGGCTGTAAATAGTAGATTTGTATATTATGTGTCATTCCTTGTATATATGTAAAATAGGAACAGACAAATTAGTAAAGAATTTTAAAACACACTTTTAAGCACAAAAGACAATTTGATAGAGGAGGCCACCACCACCCTGGTTTAAGCAGTTGATTTTGACAGCTAATGGCCTTCTTTTTTTGTCATATATTCCCATTATTTCTCTGAAACATATTACCAGTGTCTAAGGGTGATTGACTAACACATACATTGTAAGGAATAAAGAATCAAGAAGCAACTTGAGAAGTTCTTGAGAAGGAATATACCAATATTTAGTTACAATTTATGCCCTCACCATCGAGTTTTGTCTGAGAACTCACACCTTTGTCAAATACAGCCTCTTGCAACCCTACTTGCCCAGCTGAAACAGGAGATTTTCTGCCCCTTTGGAGGGAATTACTCTTCCAGCTCTCCACTGTGCCATACCTGAAAGGTGTTGCTGCCATCTTCTTCTGCTGACACTGAAGTGACATTAACTTTTGTGAGGAAAGGGGCAGGTTTTACCAGTCCAAGCAGTGTCTCAGATCACCTCTGGTTGTGTGGCACTGGCTACTGACATTCTTTTTCCTCTGTAGGACTTTACAGAGGTCACAGTTTCCATTTCCATTCTAAGAAATTTGAAGAAAAAGCTGGGTAACACTGATGATACTCAAATGTGTATTGGAGTCTGTCTAAAAGGTGGAAGACTTTCTGAAGCCATGTTTTGGGGAAAGAAGAGGGGAGTTTGAGGAGGTAAAAAGAAATGCTAATTATGGCAGTTGGTTCTGATCACAAGAATGACCACCAATCTGACACTCAGCTAAAATACAGGGTTTTTTTTTCCTTCCCTATCTTTTAAGTAAACATCTGCTGCCTAAAGTAGTGGGATGCACTTTATTATGTTGTCTAATTACAACAGTGCTTCTTCCACCATATTCTATGCTAGAGTAAAAAAATCCAAGGTTAATGTACTGGTTTGCTCTTGAGAGCTAATAAATTGAGAAAGTTGTCTTGGGAAGAGCACCAAACCTTTAGCTTGACTGAAAGTCCAATACAAAAAGACTGTTATAAAATAACTTGCTGTGGCATGTGATACTTAATGACTTTAAAATATAAATTTAGATAATCAGTATCTTGAATGTTCATCTTTCAGAAGATTAATTTTAGTAAGAGTAATATATTTCATTTCCAAACATATCCATAGGGCTGATATTGATGACACAGTTGACTAGAAAGCAGTTAGGCTTAAGAAAACCAGTAGCTGTGATGAAAATTGGAGTAATTAATCCTAAGTTTATATAGTGTGTGTGTGGAAAACATGTTTTCTCTCAAGTTTTATTTTATATACAGCTTGATTTTGCTGGTAGCATAGCAGTTCCTTTTCATCAGTCCCCAAGTAATTAATGGGAAAGTTGCAAATTTTGATTAGCCTACTCAAAATAGATTAAATAGGTGCTGAGAAGGTTGGTAAATCTTGAAACAATAACTGTTATTTAATAAAATAAATACTCCATGAATGGAACTGTGCATTTCAGAATCAAATGTGTAGCTTACACAGGTGTTACCACACGTGTGAGGTGAAATGAATGTAAATCCACTGCATTCTGCAAAGGAATTTTAAAGGCAGAGGCTGCACACTGAAGTGTGTGGTGGGGTGAAAACTGTCAAATGATAGGGGACATTTTGGGAGTGAGGATAGATACTTTTGTATTTGAAAAAAAATTAAGACTATTTTGTTCTTCAGTTGCAAGAGAATCTGGAGGGAATTCCAGCATTGGTAATTAAAGCTGTGAATATGAAGATATTGAAATGCTTGATCTTAAATAAAAAATGTCTTTATTTAGTCATTTGAGATCTAATAGAAACACTTTGGTATATTTTTTTAAGCATTTCTCTTTGTTCTTGAGATATTTGCCTATTGCAAGTTAATCATGGATGAATCCTTCTGCTACTGGCAAGTTTTTGCTTGTGCAGATGCCAGACAAATTGTCGTGTTTTGATTCTCTGTGGGAAAATTTTCCTTAGTTGTCCTTGAAATATCAAACTAGCAAGTGCAGGGTTGATGATGCAAATACAAAACCTTCCAATGTATTAGCAGGTCACTGGTGCTTCCTTAACCTGCTCTTGGTTGACTGAGTGATGCTGGTCAAGCTCAAAGAGTAGCACCCACTTGGATTCTTCAAGTTAAGTGCTGAAGGCTTTAGACAAGGAAAAATTGCTGCATGTTGAACGAGCGACACCAACTAGGCCAAAGTACTGAGTCTATGATTACATTCTGCTTGGTCTATGATTACATTACCCTGTTGTTTGTGGGGGTACCTGCCTGATCCCTGCTGTGATCAGGCTCTTGGTGTTCAGGCACCAGCAAACTGGAGTCAGTGCCAATGAGCCAGGCCCTGCTGACCAGAAAATTCCTCTTCCCCCAGCCCGTCTGTGCCACCTGCTGCTGCTTTGGCTGGGGAGCACTGAGGCTGGCTTGCTGCAGGGTCAGCAGGCTGGGGAAAGGGTGTCTCTCAAATGGGACCAACAGGACTGTTCAAGGTTTATAGCACCCCTCAAAAATCTTATAGCAAAGATCAGCTCCTGTCTCTTGTAGTATTTTGTAGTTGTGCTCAAGTGCACAGCACAAGCCTGTTGCTTACTGCACACTGATGCAGCCGGCTGGCCAACCACTGGCACTTCTGGAGAAAGATATCATTTGTAAAGAATTTGTAAAACAGTCTTTTTACGTAACAATATGAGGGATAGGACATTTATATTTTAAAAAATACTGATAATGACCCAACCAAAACAATTTCACTGACGTGTGCTTGTGTGGGGTCAGCCAGGCCTTGCTTTTTTGCAGTGCTTGAGAGGCCTCTGGTGTGAGCGTGAGCAGTGCTGACCTTCAGATGCCACATTTGTTACTGAGACCAAAACTTCCTGGGGATTTTTGCATATGCCATTTGCTCTGTGTAGAAAAAACCCCAAACTTTTACCTTGAATGGTGCTTGGAGATAACCAAGTGAAGCAGGCAGAGCCTGCCCCTCCGGATGGGCCGAGAGCAGTAGACCTTTTGTTACTTTTCAGTCTTCCTGTTGTTTTCCTTACAGTTTCTCATTAAAATTGAAACAAGATAGTCATAAAGTAACCTGCTTAATAACCAGGTCAGATGAATTCATCATAAACCATTATAGGAGCAGTCACATATCTGTCACAGAGCATTTTACTGAGTCATCTTAGCTGTTACCTGCTCTCCTTTCTTCTTGGCATGAAAGAGCTAGGACACCAAGTACACCTCACACAGCTTTTCTGGTAGATTATTGCCATTTATTTTACTAGTTTTTACATTTTTTTCAGAGCCCTTCATGAAGCTGATTTTGTCTAATTATCGTTTGCCTTGATTACATTCACAACAGTAATGAACTGGTGTTCTTTGGAGTGATGAAAATCATTGTAACCAGCATAGAGAAGAACAATTTCCTCTTTCCTGACTTGTATTTTTAATTTTAGCCTATGACATGTTGTAAAATTCATTCCTTTTCTGTTACAGAACGAAGACACAGTTCAATGTGTAAACCTTCCCCTTCTCCAGCTTCTCCAGCCTGTAATTCCAGGACATCCCTAGTACAGATGAAACCGAAATCCTGTATCAGCGGCCATAACCCTGTCAGCAGCAACTCAAAGCCATTCAAAACGCCCAAAGACAATCTACTTACCTCCAGTAGCAAACAGCACACAGTCTTTCCTTCAAAAGTGTCACGGGATAAACCATGGTAAGTACCAAAAGAATACTTACCAAAGATATTGGTGTTCACAGCATCTCTGTATATATATCACAATCATCACACAAAAACGTATTCTCATTTTACTTAAGTTTACAGTTTAAGCCTCTATATTTCTAAGGGAGGAAACTGAGATATTTTTAAATTAAGAAATTATATATAGAAAGAGCAAGAAAGACTGAATTACTTTTTCAGTGTTCCATCAAATGTGTTTTTCTAAGACGCATATAGCAAATGAGGTATTGACCCAGTTTGCTATCTTTAAGGTCCATCTTCCATTACACTATCAGGCCTTAGAACTGATGCTTTTAAACAGTTTAACAGGATAATTTTTGCAGAGTTCTTAATATTGGCTTAACTGATGTTCATGAAAACTTACTGGTTATAGTCAATTATCTTCAATAGCAGTTGCTGTTGGAATTAATTCTGTATTTTGATAATGTTTGATGCCTTATAAGATGACAAGAAAATTCCGGCTGCAAAAGTCACTATTTTGGGGGTGTCTGACATCATGTGCTGTGATATAAGTACACATGCAGGCTTTGAGACTGCTGTGCCCATCCTCCTGTAACTGTGATGATAGCAGCAGAGTTGCAAAAATATAAATGACAGCAGAACTGGGTCACTATTTTGTCCCTTAAGAAACTGTTTTGTCTCCATTATCTACAGGAAAGATGCCTTGTGATTAGGCCATTAGGTTGGTGACTTGAGATCTGGGTTCAGTTCCTTGTTCTGTTATGCCTTGGTCTCTTCAGCTTCAGTTCTTTCTCTGTAAATTTGAGATAGTGAGACTTCCTTTTTCTTAAGATTTATCTACTTTATAAAGATCCTTCCCTTTTATCTGTAATACCTAGCATAAGAAGGTCATGATTTTAGGTAGGGTTTCTGGACACAACTGCCTTAAAACAGTAAATCATTTAATGCATAGTATTCACTCATGAGACAAAGAATAAGCTCCAATTATGTTAAAGGCATAGCTCATGCTTTCTGCCTGAAATGTGCACAAGTTGGCTTGATTTCAAAGACAGCAGCTTCTGCCTAGCTGTAGAATTTACCTTGCCTGGAAAAATATATTCTTTCTATAAATCTGCACCCACCATCTTTTTAAGCGTGATGAGCATTGAGGGCAATTATGGTATAAAATTCTGGAAATAGGAAATCTGATTGGTTAGACTATACACTCACATGTTAACTAGAATAGCAGAATAGCCTCTGTCTCATCTGTGTGTAAATACCTCATTTACTACTTGAAACCAAATATTATTGACTGAATAGTGACTTTTTCTTCTGAATGTTGGAGGGGAATTTTATACAAGAGAGGATTCTTTTATAGGTCTAATTAAAAGAAAATCAGAAAGGACTTTGGAGTATTAACACTATTGACTATAAACCTATTTCTCATCCTGTTACAGACAGCAACTTACATATCCACATTTCAGCAGGCTCACTGAATCTATAAACAATATCTTCCGTTCTGGCAACAGATGTCATTCTGGCAGTCAGTAAAAGCTGGAAGGGAACAAAATAACTGAGCATTTCCACCAATCCCTGCCCCTTTATTGGGAACATCCAAAATATTTACTGATGATTAACAAGGTAGATTTAACCATTTAAAAATGTACTGCTCTGTTGATTGTTTGGCAGTAAATATGACAGTAGTTGTCCCCAAGAATTACGTAATTCTTGCAGCCATGCTGGGAGATCATACTGCAGTTTTGTTTTGTTTTAGGGAAAAATGAGGCATATAGTAGTTAAAGACACTGTAATTACCACATAGCAAATCACAAACAGTCTGAAGTGAAGATCAGTGAAATTCTCTTGCAAAATATAGTGTTAAGTGCCTTAGATTACATGACTTGTTAAAGAATAAAATCTGTCTGCTAATCATTGCAGGTTAGAGAGACCTGACAGCTGTTAGAGAAGAAAGTGTTTGTTACTATTCCATTAGAGAATTATAATATTTATTTAGAATACTAGAAAATATTCAGCAGATCTGATTTAAGGTGAAATTATTAATAGACGTTTTTATTTATTAAGATTCTGTCTTCAATTCAGCTGCTGCACAAGCCGTAGAATTTCTTGTCTTAGCTTTTAGAAAGAAATACTCAATTGACACAGAAACATTTGTCTCAAAAATGCAAATAGGATTCATGGTGTATCCAAGTGTGTTGTGGTTTATCACCCTCAGAAGCTTCCAGATCTTCAGTGCTTTTGTCTGTTACATTGTAATCTCATACCAAGCATTTATTTGACATAAGTTCTTCCAGACAGTTGTCAAATCAGCTTATTTCAGGAATTATATCACTTTAATGATTGCTTTTCAGACCTGGAACAACCTTTGCTGGGCTTGCCTGATTCTTTTGTACAGCATCTCCTTTAAATTTTAGTTGTAACAATTAGAATTCTGGGAATGGCCTCTGCAACAGCATAGCCCAGTAGATCTATCTGTTGCTATGCCTGCCTTCATGTAGATCCAACTTCTGTTGTTAAATTTGTTATAGTTTTAGTTGAGGCATTGTCTTACCCATTGACCAAGTACCTCTTTCTCTTGTTCGTGTCCTGTGTTGTTGTAAGATGTGCTCCAGAGCCAATGCTTTAAAAATCATGATTGGAATGATCAGATAAAAGAGATCTGGCACTGTTTAATTTCTTAGCTGCTGTTCTAATACTTCCCTTCTTGTAGTTGGAATATAAAATATTATTGTGAATACATCATCCAGAAATATCTGTCAGCTCTGATTTTTTTCCCCCTGTATCTCTACCATCGTTGCTATTAATACAGCAGTGCTTAGAGATGGAGCAGAGCTGGAGCACCACTGCACTGTGCACAAGATAAATGCAAACCATCCTTTTCTGCAGCTTGCAGTCAAGGTGGTAAGAGGTGTAGCAGAAGGGAAGAAACTGGGGAGAAAAAGGCAAAGAATTGGTAGAAATAACAATAATAATGAACAAGTGATCATAATTAGTAAGCATAGCTCAGATGCTTTATAAAAGGCATTCCTGCAGTCAGGAGCTCTCTTCTCTCATTGCTGACCTGCCCAAAGGGTGCTGCTTTGCTTGCTGCCATGCCAGCTTCTGGGTGCTGCCATGGAGGATTTAGTTACTTTGATGCTACAGGGTGTTCATTTCCACCTATCCATGATCCTAAGCATAAATTTGGAGTAAAGTGTTGGAGTAAGCTAGTGCTCAGAAACCAGCTGAAGCAGATCTCCTTGGCCTCCTTCCACAAAGTTTAGCCTGCCAGAAGTTCTGAAAATGAAAAAAATGAGATGGAAATGATGTGGTTTTCATCAACACAGAGAAAACTGATTCTGTAAACAGAAAAAGGATCCCAAAGGTATACCTGAGGGCAATCCTTTAGAATTTATAATGTCACTTTTCAAAGTATTTTTCAATCATCTCTTGGCCTTTATTTCTTTGTATTAGGAAATACGATTGTTCATACCGAGGCTGAGAAAGTGAAGATAGTCATGATTTAAGGATGTTTGTATTGCAGCATGGAAGCAAAACTCAGCAGGGTTAACTTGGACCATATAATCTAACATTAAATCACAAACATCTTGTACATTGTAGAGGCAATCCCAGCAATATAAAATAGAGCAATGTTTTATGTTTTTAAATATTTGTGAATTCCATTTCTCACAAATTTGAAGAGTTAAATGAGTGTCTCAGCTTCTTAGAATGGATATAATTACAAATGACCAAAACATAAACCCAGCAAAATTACATAATAGGAAGGAGAAATCATTTTTAAAAGCCAAGATACAGGAAAACAGAAGTAAAAGGAGCTACAGGTATGAAAAGTGTTGTGACATACTATAATTATTTTTCTTGCTTGCTGGAAGGGATCTACAATGATCATCTAATCCAACTGCCTGACAAATATTGAGAAAACAGAAGGAAATGTTACCTTATTTGAAAAAGAGAATGAGTTTCTAAAGTCTGTTTTGGACCATGCTTTGGTCCACTTTGTGTAGTCCACTACCACTTTGTGTAGACTAATTCATCAACATTGGTGTTGTACCTCTGGTCAGCAACACTGGAAGCCATATTCCAATATCAGTATTACCAGGGACATTTGAAAACTATTTCTTATTTGCCATATCCCATTTTTGATATAAGCACAACAATACAGTAAAGCCTCATATTGCATATTCACTGTGACCACTAAATATTTTTGTCACTATTTTCCAGTATGTTGTTTCTCTGTATTTCACTGCAGACTGATCAACTTGTTATTTCATGTGTGACTTTACATTCATTTGTATTAAAATGTTTTAAATTATTTAATGAAATTTACCAAATACTCCATACTGCTTTTTATGACTTTGTCTCTTCATTATTTAGTTCCCCTCAATCTTGATTCTATCAGGAAATGTTATCACCAGTAAACTTACCTTTATTTCTCCAGTCCACTGAAGTTTTTGATCATGTCAGACTTGGTAATGGTGACTAAAACTGTCCCTGGCAAAATACCCCTAATGGAACATAAATCTCAGAAAAACTAGATTTGAATTTCATATTGTTTAACATTTGCTTTTAAATCATTCTTATTTGTGTTTTATAATGCCTTTCAAAAACTGGAACATTTTCATGGTTATCTTTGTCAGCTTAACTGGTAATCTCATCAAATAGTGAAATATTTCTTTGCCAGAATCTGATCCTCAGCAAAACCATGTCAATTTATTGTTTATCAGGTTTTTTTATGAGCTTTTCCAATATTTCTTTCAAGACACTTTGGTTTGGGTTTTCAGCACGGATGCAAGAGCAGCACTCAGCTAGCTTTTCTAAGATTCCAAGATTCAATTAGAAATTAATATGCTCAGACCCAATATTGCTTCAACTCTTTTGGAACCTATGGCCACATTATGCACACTTCTTTATATAAAAAGAAAAAAACCCAATCATTATTTTTCAGCTGGCACTTTGCACTTACTGAAGGAATCAAAAAGTGTTTTCATCTGGCTGGAGAAAGTTATCCTATTTCCTTCTTAGTGCAGAAGAAATAATGAATGTTTCTGATGTCTTTGCTTTGGTAGTAACTTTTATTGTCTTTTAGGTAGATACTGCTATTCTTATTAGAGGTTTTTTTGTCAAAAAAAGTAAACTTGTCTTTACTGAATACAAATTTTTTCCTCAGTTTTTGCGTTTGTTGCATGTTGTTTGTCTAACTGTCCCTTTCAGCAAGTGTCTTAAAAAAATCTAAACAAGCTTATTGTTTAAAAACTCATTTTAAAATACAGTAAATAAGTCTAAAAACCTGGGTTTTCTTTTTCTAACAAACCTTTGAAATAAATCCTCAATTTTTTTTACTCAAAAACACTGTTTGGGAAAAGAATTCTTTCTAACCATCAAATATAAATATAAACATTTGTGATTTATTTACTTTTTAAGACCTTAGTAGTTGACTCCAGTCACTGGTCCTGTGGACCTTTGCGGTTTGGTTGTAAGTTCATCTTTAAGTGTTATGCTAAGACTAAACTAGAGATCCTCACTGTTGAATGCAGTAAAAGAGAGAGAGAAATTATAATCTGTAGCTTCTGAAATCATAAATAATTTACTATAGAGTACCAGAAATCCTATAGAATGTGCATGTCCACAAATACTAGAGTATTTTTCTTTTTTCTTCTACACTACAATGAAATGCGTAATGAAGGTTGACTTGTTGATCTGTAACAAAATGAAGCAAAAAACATTCCCTCCCCTGGGCTTTTTTCATTATCATAGTGATCCATCCATATGTGCCCTAGGATCTGAGATTCTGAACACTGCAAAACAGAGAAACCCTGTTCATTTTTATTAACAATATTTCGCTACTAGACCAGATAATAGACTTGATTTTTTCACTGATTATCAGCATTTTGAATTAAGATAGTTCTTGAAAACTGGGCATGAAGATTTGCTCATACATTTTTACATAGTTGATGTATAGTAGAACTGCTTAATGTAAAATTCTCCTATTTTCAGAAAATGTAATTGCCATCTGTTTAAAGACAAAAACAAAATAATTCCTATGCTGAGATGTTACAGTTTTTGCCTGTCATTTAACTTAATAAGTTCAGACCAGTGTAAGAAAGAAGAGGATCAAATCCTCCCTTTCATTGCTACATGTTTGCATTTACTGAAATACTTACTATAGATCTCATGAGTAAGGTACATTTTTTGCTTAATTACTGGCCAGTGCTCTACACTTCACTGTAGTTGCTTCTGTATTCTGACTAACTGCTACACTCATGGTACCACAGGAGACAGAAGTTTTAAATAATTTTATTCCAGTTCCAGAAGATGTCTTGATGTCTAAGTCTTGTTCATAGTTGTGTATGCTTATTGTTTATATCAATGTTTATGCATTTTCCTATGTTAAAATACCCTTAGAATAAAGTTTCTCATCTTCAGCAGCTACAGAGGAACAAAGGTTTGTAGGAGCCCAGGAAAGTCAAGACTTGAGTTATTTTGAACCCTGCTTTGAATGTTTCCAAAGTATGTCCCATGGAGAATGCCATCTCAAAGTCATCTTTTTCTGATTGTGAAAACTCCACACCTGTTAAACATTCCTTCTGTAGAAAGGTGCAGCAAAGGTGCCATTTTTCAGACACAAAAGACTGAAATTATGTGCAAGTTGTGAATGTGGGGATGTCCCTAACCATACATGCATTATGTTATATTTTTTATTTGGATTCGTTTCAGTAGAGAGGGGTATATCATTTATATATTAACTGGTAGTCACAAGATATCCAGTTTTGGAGTTGTTGAGTAGGAAAAAACCTATCACTGGGTATTTTCTCGTGCAGATAGAACCCAGAAATGTTAAAACACTGTTGCAGCTGAAAATCATTTGTCACAATCTTTTTTTACTGTCAAATTGAGAAGGTAACATTTGTTAGTGTCACAAATATGGAGTGGTGGTAGTTAAGTTAGAGTAAGTTAGTTATTGCAAACTTTACTCTGAAAAGGGCCAATTAAGTTAATAATTATATTGAGAAATTTTATTTTTAAGTCCGTAAGATTTTATTAAAATACATTGTAGTAATGCTCAAGTCATCAAGGATTTTAATACTTTTAAAGGGACAGCTGTTAAGATTTCTATGCTTAAAATCTCTTTTCTCCTTGTTTCCAGAACTTGTATGTCATTCAGACACATCTGAGCAAATGAATTATTTTTGTGTTTGTTTAAAAATATTAATATTATTAGCAACCTGCTTCGTTACCGTGGTGAGTTTAGTACAGCATACACGTATCTGGTATGTGCTTGTGTTAAAGGCATGAAGAGCATATTTGTAAGGGGTATGTTTTGCTTAGTACAAATACTGATTTTGCTTATGAATAGTAGGGGATTGGATCTTAGAAAAAATACAAAGGTTCATTTTCATAATTCTCTACAGACTTTACAGATGCTTGGCTTTGTAAATGCTTGATTGAACAAAAATAGTCAATACTGGTACCAAGTGTTTCATTTTAGTCTGGTCTTAAGATACTGTGTCATTTGCATTGTAATTTTTGTATCTGTGGAAAGGGATTAAGTAACTGTAAATCTTTGGTGCAGAAAATACCACGTGAATATTTTTCTTTGATCTTGCAGCGTTCCTGTTCCAGTAGTCAGTCTAGAGAAAATTCCTAACCTAGTGAAGGCAGATGGTGCCAATGTTAAAATGAATTCTGCAACCACTACCACCATCACTTCCTCCTCAGCTTCTTCATCCACCATACCTGCTCCAACTTTGGTTAAATCTGGTTTGACATCCAAGTCAGTGCCACCATCACCAGAAAAGATTCTGAATGGCAAAGGAATTGTTGTTCCATCAATAGACAAGAAACACCAAAATGGCACTAAAAGCAGTAACAAGCCTTACAAACGACTTTCAGGTAAGTGATGTTGTAGTGCACCTTTTGTGGTAGTCTGTTTTTCTTTGTTAATGCTTCTGTAGCTCATAATGCAGCTAATAAAATGCTGGGCTTGGTTTGATTTTTTTTGCTGTATGATGCTGGTTGCATGTATGAAAATGAAAGCTTTCACACTCTTAGCATGTGTAAAGTATTTTCAAAGTACACTTTCTGTTTAGCTTGAAATTACTGGTCAACAGGCCAAATACAAATTTTTAAGGAAGTAAATTCATTAAAACATAAAGGCAGAAGACTTCTTCAAGCCATTATGGGATTTGAGTCTGTTTACAACAGAGGAAAATGTGCCTTGGTTGTGTGACTTCAGTCATAATCAAGTTGAACAGGTTTAAGATATTGATTTATCCTCCAAGTCATGACTTTTTAAAGATTCTTTTTTGTTTGCTTGGTTTTAGATATGAGAAAATTCTTAAGGAGATACGGGAAATGTTGGGAAAGTGTTAAAAGTCATAATTTCCCTTCACCTCTCTCCCCCTGCCATTCACATATGAGTGGCAATGTTTCTAGTGTGAGGATCTTGATCTTTCTCAGGAAGACACGAGAGTGGAGTTGAGAAAATGACATTAAATGGGAAATGCCCTGGATGGCTTTAGGCAGGGTACTTTTGAGGATGTAGATGCCTGTCTGAACCTGCCACCAAAGCACAAAACACCACATTGTGGGAGGGCAGAGGCTCTGTTAGAGAGGTTGCCATCCACTGGGAGGAAGAATTATTTTCCGTGGAGTTCCCTAGAGGTGACCCATGCCAGCTGTTGGACAGTGAGGAGAGAATTTGCCCCTGGAAGCAGAAAACCGATTTTTGCTCTGAATGAAAGAAAACAAAGTGTTTTGAGGGTTTTTATTTTATGGGGTTTTTTTAAAGCAAAAGTAACTGACTCAAGTTTACGGCTGAAGAAACGGTGCAGCGTCTATTCATCAGCTGGCAGTACTTTGTGACTTGGGCAGGAACTTCTTGTGTGTACTGAAAGGCTAATTTTGCTAATGGCAGCATGATCCGCATTAGGTCGTCACTTTGGCACAAAGTTAGTTCACGTGATTTCTAAACGTGCACTAGTTATGAACCAGTATAAGTTGTACAAGATAAATGCTTTCATTTCCAGTTAATGAGTGTGTCCTATTTTTTGCCTGAATATCAGGTTTATTTTTTTTCATTTTCTCAGATTTGGCAGTTAGCCTGTGGTACTGCTACCCTGGCTGAATTTCAGACCAGTGTGAGGTGTTTGCTAGGGCTGTGTGGGGCATGGAACAATGCCATTGCCTGAAAGGATTCAGTACACTGATTGCTTTCTTAACTAGTTAAAGGTGGCATATAAGAAAGCAGAATCGTTGTTCATTTATAGCTTTTCACAACATGAAAAAATATTACAAGAGAGTAGCTCAAGATTATGCTTTAAGCCCTACATTTCACTTTTTAAGATCCAATATATTATTCTAATAAAACCTCTATATTTTACGGTTAATTTAAAATATTGCTTCCTTTTAACCTATTATTTCTTCTAATGGTTTAGATGCTGAATTTAGCTAATTTAGTTAATCAATTCCAAATTCCTCCTTGGGCAATTGAAACTGTTAGTGGTTTTCCTCTTGTCACCACTTACCACTGCAGGGCTGTGGGTGATACTTGTACATTTTTGTGCAAGTGCTTGCAGAAATGAGTTCATAAAGGAGAATCCATTCTGTAGGGCCTTCCTACAGCTTGCTGGCTTTTTCTGTGGAGATGGCTCTGGCACTCTTCTTTCTCTAAATTCTGACTTGCAGTGTCTTCTAGGCTAGGGAACATGGTGAGAATTGCTGCACAGGACTGACTGAGCACCTGGAAAGGCACGTGTTTTCTTTTATATCGTTAACAATTACACAGAGCTGAGACTTTTTTTTTACAGCTCCTCTATCATGATCAGATTTGTGATCTGTTCAGTCTTGCTTCCATTGCCTTGAATATTGATGCAGCAATGCAATAATTTAGGGATTATGCAAATCATAGGAGTCCTGAGAGCACTGGAGATGAATTGCCTGTAGATTGTGTGTCACTATGATATATTCCTCTCCATTATTATACAGGACTGTGCAAAGGTTGAGACAAAGATCTTGGAAGGTCAATGAGATGATTATTTGAGATATCCCTTAATTTCATTCATTTCACATGAAAAGGATGAAACTGCAGCTAAGGGATTTAGGTTTCCCTCAGTCCACTACCCTAGAGCTGTACAGATGTTAATTTTTGAAGCTCCCTAATAAGTTTGGCCAGTTTGCATCTGTTTCCTTTCCTTTTTAGCAACCTCTACTGTCTCTCACACCATTTCCCTGACTATGATTGAAGTTTGTTTTTTTCTTTGCTGAGAGCTGGTGGTTGTTTGTGTGATGAATGAACCTGCCCTCTTTTCAGGAGCACTGTCCTTGTTGAGAGAGAGGAAACAGCTTGTGGAACCACAAAAGACAGTCTGTAGCTGCCCAGCATAAATGGATCAGTGTTTCCTAGTAGCAACTGCAAAAAAAAATTTCTTTTTCCTATATCTTCATTCTTGTTCTCCTTGGGATGACATTACAGAATGCAGATGCCCAGCTTATGCCAAATAAAACTGTTCTGTTGCAAACAAAAGTTTATGACAGTTCAGTTTTGGCCCTTGCTCTTCTCTTGGTGAGGTTATAACAAATGCTCTTCACTTTATCCACTGAATGTGAAGAAGTGGAATCCATTCCAGAAAAACAGCTTTCTCCAGCTGTGCCTGTGCATGGGGGTCTGGGGCTTGCCACACTCCACATTTCCTAAGACAGTAGTCAGAAGCTGCATTTTGTTATTGACAAGAAGGAGGTAAGTCTCATGTAGTGTGTTGGTCAAACCAGGCATGTCTATAGCTGCCAATTAGATGTTCATGATTTCTTTGGAGCAGCCATAAACGCTTCAGCCAGGAGAAGCGGCTTCCTGTTTGTTCAGTATTTTTTGTTTCTCAGGGAAACCATAATATTTTGTTGTTCAGTCAGTGGCAGAGGCTTCCACTCTTTCCTCTTATCACTCCTTCTGTTGATTTTTTCTGTATATGTTTTCCAATAACTGGCTTTGCTATAATCAGTCCTACTAGTCTTAGTCGGTTGGGCCACTTACTGAAAAGTACCAATCTGGAGCACTTCTGATATTTGAAGTGTTTCCCTGCTGGTCCAAAACAGTCCTTGCTTGGTGACTTTCAGAACACATTCCATAGCCTTATAATTGCCTTCAGGACTCTTCATTTGAAGGCATATTTGTTAGTCCATATTGTCTCTTTGTTTTTTTCAATTTGCATTGAAGGTTTTAGGTGGGTCATTCAGGAAACTGTAATAGGAACATCTTACACTCAAACCCCAGGAGTAACTAACTCCTTTAGTTCATGAACATGTGTTTTCATCTATTAAGCAGAAAAAATAGTTATTATATTGAGTCATACACAGCTACTTTTGTGTTTCTGTTGTGTTGTAAATGCCAAAGAAACTACAACTACCTATAACATATTTCAGGCCCTTAGTAGATTTCACCAAAAAAAACCCTGTGCCAGCTGTTTTTTCCAAGCTCACTTTTTTTGTATGGCTCTGCTAATAGGTTAATAATATAATCATTTAATATTTGCAGAAGCATTTTTAAGTCTAGATAGCAGAATACATGAAACTGCTAGAAATTGTGATATCTGGAGGCTAGTTACTGTCTAACACAAATTATTTGTCTTTACTTTTCTTATTCCAGCTGTTCTTGCTGTGATGCTGTCATAACATTGTAACACAGCTGTGAATCAGTCTTCCTCTTAGCTCCCATTTGTTTGTTTATAAAGAATTTTTAAATCCTCTGATTAAATGTTATATTTGAGTACAGGATGTTTATTGTATCTGAATGTAACACCACTGTATAGTTAAAATTGGATTTGGCAAATAGTTTATATTCCTCTACCAAACAAAAGCAAACCAGTCTGCCAGTTACACCATAATTTGTCAAGGTATATGAAGGTAATGGTAGAGGGGTTTGATGGCATAAACTAAAAATGTATATCCATAGTTTTGTTACAGCTCTTAGTGCAAACTGTAAAATTATATTAACATAACCTAAAGGAGGTGATGCTATCTGTGGTATAGAAATACTAAAATATTAATGAAATTAAATATGCGGATACAGCATATTAAATATTAATACCCTTTTAATGTTAATCATGAGTAGAACTCATGTAAATGCCTTTTTCCATAATCTCTGCAAACTTTATATTTCATCCCTCCCATCACGTGGGGAAATAAAAACTAATATGCATCTAATTTTATAAAGATTTAGGGGACAGATTTAAATAAATTTTATTTTTAAAATGCCACCAGTTGTTTAAAGCTCTTGTGATACCAATTGTATCTTAGCCCATCTCTGGAGCCAGAGCTGCAAATGCTGTATTTTATGGCCTCGGAGGCAGCCAGAGTTAGAGAGGGAATTGAAGTCACAGGGATTTGGCTTAGTCCTTTGTTTGGCCCACTCCACTGTAAGCAGACCTATTTCCATGAAGTCTTCAGCTGAAATCCTGCTCCAAATGGTTTTAAATATGCAAGGACAAAAAAATGCACAACTGTATAAGTGGTGCACATAGCACAGTTGTGGGATACTGGGGTTGGGATCAGTGGTTCAGATTGAGCCTGATTAAATTAAATTCTAGCAGGCAAAAATTGTAAGCTACTCCGGTTAAATCTTCCGTAATGATCTATTTTTTTTCTTGTTTCCCATTCTCCCATCAAACAGAAAGAGAATTTGACCCAAATAAGCACTGTGGAGTACTGGATCCTGAAACAAAGAAACCTTGCACAAGATCGCTCACCTGCAAGGTATTTTTCTTAGAAGATAAAATATCAGATGCTTTGTTATAGTTTAAATCCTACCACAGTAGTTTGAGAGGTCATACCTGCTCCTGTCTTACTGACAATGGGTATGGTATTCAGGCGCTGTCTTCAGGTAATTCTTTTGTGTAATTCTATTTCTTTGAATCAGAGCATCTGCATTATTCCACTGATATTTCTAAAAAGATGTTTTTCTTGTCATTTTATTATGCAAAAAGCATTAATGTTTCATGTAGAAGCCCAAGTGTTATTTTAAATGCTTCTTTTTTGGTTCATGTGTGCAACAATGTTGAAGTATAGTAATTTCTTAGTAAAAAAAAAAAACAAACATATTTTTGTATAATAAATTACTTGGAAGCTGCCCTTGTGATAGTAACTCCTGTGTCAAAAAGTAGCTGCAATGTGAGACATTTCTAATGAACATTTGTATGTGTATGTGCTGCCTGTCACTAGAGATGATCAGCTAAATTTGCTTTTAAATGTATTCATGCTTTTCAATCCAATGAAATCAGTTTTTCATTGTAAGTTAAAAGCTACAATGATTTTCTTAATATCTTAAAATAACTGGAATTCCATTTTCCATCTTTGAAAAGGTAAGTCAATAGTCTCTATTATATAAAATCTGTTGCAAAAAGTAATCTTAGCCTTGATGTTGGCATTTCTTAAGATTGAATTTATAAATTATCAAAGATAATGTGGAATAGGAGCTTTATTTCCATAACTGTGGCTAAAGTTGTTTGAAGTAGATTTTATCTTTTAGAGTAGTGGTGTATCAGAACTATAGAGGACTCATAAACAATGTCATGCACACACAAATGCTTTTTAACCACCCTATTTTTAGACTCATTCACTTAATCATCGACGAGCAGTTCCAGGCCGTAAAAAACAGTTTGACATCCTTCTAGCTGAACACAAAGCTCGATCCAGGGAAAAAGAAGTCGCAAAAGACAAAGAGCATCCACTATCTGCAAGGGAAAGCTATCAGAGCCAGCCCACACCAGCACAAGACTCTCTGTCAGGACCCTCAGTGATCTCTGGGCAAGAATCTAAAGTAACATCTCCTGCAAAATCTAGACCACCAAATTCTGTACTTCCAAGGTAAGCAGTTCTCCAGTGTGGAGCGTTGCCTTCTGAAGGTGCTGTAAGGAATTTCTTAGACTTTCATACAGCTTGTTTTATAAGCATTTAATACTTCTTTAGGCTATTGCACAATAAAACATATTAATACAACAATTTCTGCTAACTTATGTTAACTGAACTCTGTCCATGGTAGCCTGTGATCTAATTGGGAATGAGGAAAGGAATAGTGTCCACCTTTGGCTCAGAATTTCAGACTAACTGCATTTTTTTGCTAAAATATTCAGTAATAATTAGGAAAGACTGTATTCCAGTCATTTGGTCACAATTGAGAATAAAAGTCTGTTCACATGAAACAGTGTAGTTATTAGTGGTAAAATTCTGCACATTTATATAGATTTTTTTTCCAGAAATACTTTGCCAATTATATCAATGGAATGGTTGTAAAAAAAAAAGGTGTAATTTAGTGTCGATTTAAAACTATTGATATGAAAGCGTCCATAGCATGTCTTCCCTTGTTTTGAAGATTTTTCTTAGAAAGGGCAAAAACACTACTAAGAAGGACAATGAAAACTTCTGAAGGCATCCTTTAGCAAAAACCAGTGTGAGGTATTTGATCTACTGAATTCAAATTATCCTCTAGAGAAACGTCCCATATGTTTTGTGGGGTTTTTTGGTACTAATTTTGGCTGGAGTGCATAGAGCTAAGTTAGTTGACTTTGTTCATATTTATATTTTTTCATCATTCATTTCTTTGCAGAAACCTTGGTCAGGATTGGCTGCTCATCTTGGGACTACTATGATAGTCCCTATTTCAAAGAGATATTTCTCGTATTTGCTATCTCTGGTCTTACAGAGACAGCTGTTTCCAATGTTTTCTGTGTGGCCACCAAGCCTGAATGAAGTTTCATTCCTGTGGTGGCAGAGGAGGGCCTTGCAGGGTTTGGGTGAAAAGACCATGAAAGAATACCCACCAATATGAACTGGTGCTCTCTGCCTAATTCTTGTAAAAGCAGTGACCTTACACAGTCCTCCCATAGAGAGGAGCACACAGACACACAGGTAGAAATGGGGTTTAGTAGGTGCTGGAGTGAAAGTAGCAAAACTGGAGTGTAATTCCATAAGAGTCAGCTGCAGAAATTGCAGAGGTAGTAGTACTGGAGGAGGAGGATTTTAGCAGTCAGACATTGTGTTTGTACAGTCTGCATTTCTGTTTCTGCTGCAGTGCCTCTGCTGGGTTGTCCTGGCTGGTTTCAGAGCAGCCATGGAAGCCTTGTGGCCTCTCTGTGGGGCCGGCAAGCCTGCGGGTCTGGTGCTGCCCGGCGGCCCAGCCGGCACAGCCCGGCCCTGCGGCACAGCCCAGGCCGGCGGCAGCAGCCGCAGCGTCAGTCCCGGGCTGATGCCGTCGGGGAGCAATCCCGGCGCAGGTCAGGAGAGGGCTCCTGTCCCCAGGCTCGGGGACTGCCCTGTCCCGAGGGCGTGAATTCCTGCGACTGAAGAAGGTCATCTACAGATTTTGCCCAGTGTGGACGTCTCTTCCAGCTTCAGAGTTCTCCATACATACTTGGTTGTACAGACTGTAATTGAGAACCTTTTCCACCCCCACTTCTAATCTAATCTGTTTTCAAATTACTTTTGAAAGGCAAGGCACCATCATAACCTGTGGTGCAAAGGCATTCCTACTTTGTTTTATTGCATTTTAGACAAAGGTAAAGAAAACCTACATGCTGTGAGGAGTTCTCCCAGTTACTTCATTCACTAATCTACCTGTAGACGGGGTCAGCTGAACACTCTTATATCTAGTACATTAATTTTAGTAGGATTTTTGTAACTGGACCCTCAGGATTAATCAAGTAGCAGAGTAATATTTCAGTGTAGAAAGGATTTATATACCTGATTTTTACTTGTGTTATAAATATACTTTGTCTCTCTCAAGATCTGAAATCCATCTTCATTACAAATTTAAAATTTGAGGCAATAGACTGGTGCTTCTGTTAACATTAACTTGATGACAACTCCACAATATATTTCTGACAAGACCAAATGTCAGCTATTCAGTATCTTTTACTGTCCTTGTTTGCATTGATCATTTCTGGCATCATTTGTTTTGATGCTTGATGCCAGCAGGTAGGTTTGTAGAGCCTTTGAATGCTGATGACTTAAATGTACTTTCTCCTTCCAGACCTTCATCTGCAAATAGCATAAACAGCAACAGTTCTTCAAACCACAGTGGGTACGTACCAGAACTGCCACTGCCTTCCATGGGAGGAGATATCACAAGCAGATTGTCCAGTGATGAAGGAGAAGCGGATGGAGCTGAAGAATCTGAGAAGTTAGACTGTCATTTTTCTGGACATCATCCCAGACCTCTTGGGGTATGTGTCAGTCTCTGGCATGCCTTGCCATTGTTCTTGCATAATTAGGGAGGGGAGAGCAAATAAGTAATTTAATGAGAAAGTAAGGAATGAAGACCTTACATTCTGAAAACTGTTCTAAAAAGAAAATGTACATTTAACAGAAAAGAGTAAGAATGGAATAAGGTAGGAGGAGACCACTGGTCAGTACACATGATACATTGATGTAGGACAGCAGAAAATCAGACGTTCTATTTTTAGATTATCCTCTCAGTAGACCTCAAATTGGGTGTAGCTCTGCTAAACTGAGGAAAGTTGCATTGCTTTAAATGTGACATGAGCAGATATTCTCTTGGTTGTTGCAATTCTTACAAAACTGTACCTTGCAGTTGGTGGCAGAAGGCTAGCACAGTGATCCATTCATTTCTGTAGTCTGGTGTAAAGCAGTAATTAAATGTAATTTATGTGAGTGTATGTGGACTTTAGAAACTATTGCTTCATTCATCTCAAAATGGAAAGGCTTTGGTGGTGGCTCAAGTGTGTGTTTGAGCAGCTGATTTTGTCTTTATCCTATGTTAGTGAGAAATTTCATTGTGAGTAGTAAAAGCTGCTTTGTGGTATTATCTCTGCAGTATGAATTTGTTTACACTGTTCAAACCAAGGAGCAGTGGAAGAACTCTTGAAGTTGTTAGAAGTTGGTTCTTATAAAAATTGAGCCAAGAAATACACTTACACGTTTTCCATATGATATGCAGCATGAAACAAACATTGTGGTAACTGGTAGCATTGTTTGTATTCCTTAGAGCAAAGGAGAACTTGTTACTGTCAGAAAAAGTAGGAAGTAGGCTAAGACACCAGGAAAAAGTATGACCCAAACATTACTGTCAGACAAAATCCTGTATTTGGTTATTACAGAGAAAATGAGAATTATTATAGTCCACATAACGCTATGGTTTGCAGAAATCTCCTGTTTCCTTGGTACTATTGCATGCTACTTTGGTTTGCTGACTGCTTCTCTATGAATTAAAAACTAAAGGTTCACTGCATGGGTGCCCACACAATTCAAAAAATAATCCAAGTGCAGCCAGTTCTTGTACATGCCTCAGCAGTGAGGTGTGGCTGTCAATAGCCATTTTGGTTTAGGATCCTAGTTCTGTTTCAAGGCAAACCCACTGATTCATCTGTTCTCTGAAATCTTAGCATCTCTCAGCTGAAGCAGTTACTGATAGTGAAACTAGTTCTTAGTCCACGTTGGTGTAAGGTCAGAAAAGATAGTGTAAATCACCTCCAGTTCGTGCTAAATTGCTGAATTTCATATTCAAGTAGATTGTTTTCCTTACTAAGTCCCTCTCCTGGCCAGGTGGTAATAATTGATCAGGGGGAAAGTCAGTAGCTACTTGATTTGCCTCTTGGTACTTGATGTAGCTAGCTCACTGGAGGTGAGGCTGGTTTGTCAACTTAGGTGGTGGTTTCAATTAACCTGTTTAACCTTGTTATGAAACAGACTTAAAATGGACAGTTGCAGTCACCACTTGCTGTCCATTAAGCTGACAAGTACTTTGAATGGATGCTCTTCTACCACATCAGTGCTTCTGCTGTCAGCCAGAATTGCTGTGACTGAGTCCCTTGTATGATGGAGAGTTGTCTTGTTTTTTTGAGGATGATTTGTAACAGGTTTCTCTCCTACAAACAGGTATTGCAGCAGTTCACTGCATTATGTAGATCAGTAAGACTGAGCAGAAGCAAGAGCAGATTCCTGATGGTAACATTTCAGTGTAGTAGGACTTTTCAGGAAGTTCTCCAAAAGTGATGCAAGTACTCCTGAGCTCTGCAGAATTCTCAAAATACTACTCCTCCACTTGATTTTCATGCACTGTGAAGAGTGCATCCCATGTTCTGTTGTAGCACAGATGCCATGGATGATAATTTACTTTTTTACTGAAATGTCGAGGGTTTGTTTATTAAGTAGATACTAAAGATGTTCCCATTGCACACTTTTTTCCTCTTCAGTTATATTTTTATTGCTGTTGTGCAACTACGAGATTTAAGACACACAGAACAGTGTAACTTGTCTTTCTGAGGCAGTGAGAATTTTTTCTTTGAAAGTACCTCAGCAGTTCAATTCTTTCTCTAGCATTGATTCCTTAATGAAGTATGAAATATACTTTACACTAAGCTGAAATATTATGCACATACTTCATAATTCTTAAAAATACCATTTATGCTGTAGATAACGAAAACCACGTTTTAAAAGAAGTTTTATATGCCCAGTACAAATTACAACAGTGTTCCTTGATCTGTCAATAAATATTTCAGAATGTAGAAATACGTTTTTATAAGCAACATTGAAATACCTTTTCTTTCAGTTCTGTTCATATGGCAGTCGCTTAATGGGAAGAGGGTACTATGTCTTTGACAGAAGATGGGACCATTTTCGATTCGCACTGAACTCCATGGTAGAAAAACACTTGAACTCACAGATGTGGAAGTAAGTGGCATTTTTACACTTGGTGGGTAATTTACATTTTTAATTCTGTAAAATTTCTAAATTAAACACTCCTTGGCCAGTGTTTGTAAAATTACCTCTATTAAGGTATAGCAATAGCATATGTACGAATCTTTTCTTCTCTGTTAAGGAATATACAGCCCAACAGAACAATCTCCTAGTCTAATGTAAATTTCTGCAGATTTAGGGCTGTTTTCTAATCCCTAAGAATCCAGATTTTTGCTTAGAATTTTATGCCTTTATCATGCCCCAGTATCACCCATTCAGGCTTTGCTGTGTGAGACTCATGAGTTGTAAGATAAGGAGTTTGGTGCACATCTGTCTGTGTGTAAAATGGAATATGATAGGTTTTTAATCTGTAGTGCCCTTACTGCCTTTGGGATCTTAAAATTCTGATTATTACTCACTGTTGAAGCACCTCGCCATCACACATGCGGGTTCCAAACACTCTAGGCTTTGACTACACAGAACCATTGAAGTAGACTGCACTTCTAAAATAGATGTTAATTCTTTTTTAAAAAAAAAGTAATTCAAAGTTCATGGCATCTGCACATAGGATTGATTTTTTGGGGGTATTCTGCTACAGAATATGCATTCTTCTCCCAGTGTAATGATGCTGAAGTGCAGTGTTTTGTGTCACTGTTTATTATCAGGACTGTGTTATATTCATTGGATACCAGCCATTAGATAAACAAGGTTTGATTTTTATTTAAATATATATTTTTAAGCACTAAAGCTTGTCTTGTCTGACTAACCTGGTAACTTAATGATAACAGTGCCATTGTGCTAGGAGACATAGTTTGGAAATGGTTGGTTCTGCCATAAAAGGGCCAGTTTCATGTCTGTTCAGAGACTGATCATGCTTGATCTGCTTTGTAAATTTGTAAAGTAGTGTCTGTCACCTTCCACAAATAAAAAATATTTTTGTTTCCTTATATGGGAAGATTAAAATTTATTACCTATTGGCTTTGTTTGTCAGGAGAAAAGATGCTTAGGCATCTGAAAAAACATGTACCACCACTAGTACAAACTAGTACAGAAAACAAAACCTCTATAGTAGTTATTTGGTACCAGAAGTAAACAGGCCTTATCCTGCTCCCACTAAATCTGATTTTAAAAGTTTTCCCAAATTTTAGCTGTTTATGTAATCTCTAATACTTTAATGAGCTGCAGCCATACTCACTTGTCTGTATAACACAGGAAGCTGACAGTGCCTAACCTCTGTTTGATTCCTCTGCTGTCCTCAACCCTCCTCTGGACTGACCTTTCCCTGTGCTCCCCAAGCAGAGCTGGGTGTGAGGCTGCTATTCTACAGCTCTGCAGCATGGCCAGAGGTACAGGGTTGCAGGGCCATGTTCTCAGAACTGTAGCAGTAACAAAGTACTTTTATCCCTTGTTCTCAAAGTACTTTGCAAAGGTAGCTAGGAATTGTTGGGCCTTCTTTAACAGAAGCCTGAAGGACAGCCCTGATAAGCAGCTTTGTTTGCATTGCAAGTGTCAGGCAGTAGGACTCCCTCATTTCTGGCAGCATGGACTGTATGTAATCCCTTTTGTAACTGTGTCATAAACAGCATTCTGTCCAACAGTCTCCGTAGCAGGAATACCTGGAGAGAACACTTGTAATTGGGGTTTGATTTATGATAAAACAGCACACCCACAGCTCTTATATTGTACTTCTGGGAGGGCAAGAGTAAGCATTTAAAAAGGGGGAAAGTGTCAGTAGTGAGGATAACAAGGGCAGAGTTATGGGGCTGTATATATATTTACTTATATAAATAAAAAAATTGTATTTATATGTGTATATATTTATTCTCTGAAAAGAGAAATAGGATTAAACTGTGAATTAAATGTAAGTCTAAATAATGGGAAAAGCTCACATAATAGTTTTCCAAGAGACATTAGGAAGGTCTGGTTCTTTGATAACACCACATTAGATAAAATAATAGATGATGGCTGAATGGAAAGGAATTTGAATACATCCTACTAATTTCAGAGGTAATTAATATTATACTTTCTTCTCAAAGGAGTATTCAGCTGTTTATAAAGCTTATCAAGCTCTGTTGAATATTTTGTCAAATTTTCAATATCAGTGAAAATCAATCAATAATTTATCTGTTTAATCCCATCTAGCCAGCTTTCAAATGAGCTGTTGGGAATAGCACTGCATTTGGAAAGGGATGATCTTTCCTCTTTAGGCTCAATGATTTAGTGCTTCACAACCCCTCAGACTGTCTCATTTGCTACCTTAATGAAATCTAACCTGTGAGTTTAGGTTGATATTGAAACTGTTCCACAACTTGAACTTTGAAGCAAAACGTATACAATTAATGAAACATAGTGACTAGGATATGTGTAGGCACCACTGTCAAGCATTTTAGTTGCATTTTTTAATTGTTTGGTAAAATAAGAGAAGGAAAAAGGAAATTAAATTTGTAATGATATGTTTAAATTGTAATACTGTGCACTTAATTGCTGTATGTGATTAACAGAATAGGAATCAAAATAATAATGAACTAGGTTTGCCTTTTTGAATAAGTTAATGGAAATGATTTCCTGTCTGCATTGTTTGGATGGAATTTTTTATGTATCTCTCTTCTTTTTTCTTTCCTTTCCTACTTAGGAAAATTCCTCCTGCGGCAGACAGTCCCATGCCTTCTCCAGCAGCACATGTCTCCACTCCTTTTCCAGCATCAGTCTTACAACCCTTCAGCAACCCCAGTGCGGTGTATATTCCTTCAACACCTATCAGCTCAAGAATCACTTCTTCTTACATAATGACATCAGCCATGTTATCAAATGCAGCCTTTGTGACAACGGCAGAGACAAATTCCATTATGTCACACACCACAGCTTTTCCTCATGTGGCTGCAAGCCTAAGTATCATGGACTCAACTTTTAAGGCGCCATCAGCTGTGTCACCAGTGCCAGCAGTTATCCCTTCCCCATCCCACAAGCCATCCAAAACAAAAACCAGCAAATCCTCAAAAGTGAAAGACCTGTCGTCTCGGAGTGATGAGTCTTCAAGTAACAAAAAGAAAAAGCCGCAGTCGTCGTCTTCATCGTCGTCGTCATCCTCATTATCTTTGCAGACATCTTCCTCATCTTCATTTTCAGGGTCCCACAAAAAGAACTGTGTCCTGAACCCCAGTTCAACGTTGAACTCCTATCAGGCGACATCCTCCTATAACAGTGTGTCTGTGCACAATACCAATAATGGAACAAGCCCACTCAGTGCCAAATCGGAGCCCTCAGGACGGACTTCATTGTCAAGTAGTTCAACAGACTCAGTGAAACACATGAGCATGGTAGTGAGCAGTATTGACTCTTCTAATCTGTCTGTATCTTCTCTTGTGCACCACTCAGGGGACCATTCCCTGGGAGCACATAATGCAGTGTCTTCTCTACCCCTTTCTTTTGACAAATCAGAAGGAAAAAAACGTAAAAACTCTAGTTCTAGTAGCAAAGCCTGTAAAATCACTAAAATGCCTGGTATGAATAGTGTTCATAGAAAGAGCACTGCCAACCTTATTTCTGCGGTGCCAGATCCTACAAGCAGCTCCATCTCTCGGCAGGTAAGGGACTCTTCCAGTTATTTTTTTGCAGATCATGTCTGACTTCCTTGAAATATTTCATGCATTCTGAAAAGAAAATACCACATTTGCTTCAGATGGGTTTTCATCACACAGCTTACTTTCTAGGTTAATACAGAAACGTATTTGTATTTGTTTTGTACCAGTCATAGAAAGATGTTTTGAGGGTTAAAAAAATTATATATATATATATATACTTTCTCAAAATATTTTTATGAGATTTTTTATTCAATTATTAAAGTAGCTATTTGTATCTCTGAAAGTAAAATTGAATGTCCAGAATGGATAAATAATTTTTAGATTTTTTTTTTTCGTAATTCTCATCTCTCTGAAATAAATTGTGTTATTGAAACAGGAAGATGAGAGTCAGAATTTCTGTTTATTTCTTTTCCCAAACTTATTGCTGGTTCACTTCCTAATGTTATGCAAGTCTCTTCATATCTCTTCTGTAAAACACATATACCTTTCTCCTGGGGAGAGTCTGAGGTGCCTGACCTCAGATGTTGTTTCCTGTTTGAAACTGGAAAAATTAAGAAATTGAGATCTTAACCAGATGACCTTTAGTGGACATTTGGTTACCTTTTTCAGTGTACTTGTGTTCACAGAATATTGAAGTCAGTGCAGGAGATAAGGTTACACACACTTGCTTCATTGATAGCAAGAGAGCTTTGGCTCCTTTCAGTGGTGCTGTATAAGGACAAAAAAGTAAGATCTGATGGGAAAACTGCCAGTACAATCTTTATAATGATCTACTGTTTCATTCTGCTGCCCTGTCCAGTGCTGTGCAGTGCACCCAAAACAGCGCTTGGCCCTGGTCTGAAAGACAAAGCCATAGAAAATAAGATACCTCAGAGAATCCAGAGAAGGTAGCTTAGGAATTTGTTTGGTTTGGTTTGGTTTGGGGTTTTTCAGGTTTTTTTTGTGAAACTCATTTCCTAAGGATATTGCACATAAAAGCAAGTGGAATTTGGAAAAGAAGATGGTATGGGCAAAGCAATCCATAAGTAATATGGCAGAAAAAGGAGAGGAAAAAAGGAATAAATTAATCCTAAAGCTGGTATAGGAGACAGAATGAAGGTCTCAAAGAATGGCCTAGCGAGTATATTTTCTCTTTCCTACTTCCAGCAGAGGTGCAACAGAAATGACTTGTTTGCCTTTTTGAAATGGGGAGTGGCATTGTCTTTCTATTGTAAGCCTCTTAAATGTGTCCTGCAATCAGAACTGATCTTCAAGTAAATGAAGTCAGCAGAGGTTGCTGCAGATTCTTCCTTCTGTCACACAATCTGAATTTTGAAACATGTGTGCCCAAAAAGATTAAATTGCCCTGAGGTTTAAGGTGTCAAATGGAAAGAAAAAGTAAGTACAAATTGGTGCTTTGGTACAAACATGGATAATAGGAAATGGATTGTATCATCTTTTCACAGGACATCAACTCTATCTGTAGCTAGTGCAGTGTGAGGAAATCTTACAGAGGAGGCTCTGAGTACAAATTCTGAGCCCCCTTGGGATCAAATCTGTTCCTGTGTGTCATTCCTGTTTCAATTTGTGATGTATTTCATCGTGTTGCACAGTAATAGAAGTAAATAAACCACAAGAAATCAATCAGAGGTCTTTGCTGAATGTTTGTGAAAATGTAATTCTGAGTAATATTTTTTTCTTAAGTGAGAGGATAAATATTTGTACTGAGTGTTACAATATACAGATGTTTAAACATGTTACATATATATATATAAAATAACATGTATGTATATACATGAGACCAGGTGCATACATACGTATATATGTATACATGTATATATGTGTATGTATATATGTAAAAGTTGAATACACTTTCCTCTTGTACTGCTGGTTTTTGGAGCTATGGCAGTAGTCAAAAATAGGAGGTAAAATGGAGTTAATTGTATTTCAGAAGTCTGGCTGGCAGCTAATTGTCTTTGTGACAAGATACTGTATGCAATACAATATAAATGGAATTCATACCCATTTAAGTATATGGGTCAAATAATATTGCATCCTCTACATGTGTCTATTGAAGCTCTGGAGAATACAATATTAAAATTCCCTTTTAAGCTGTGCTGTTTGACTTGCTGTGTTCTAGCAATGCAATTACAGTAAAACTCCCACCCAAAAAAATGGCATGGCTTAAAATCTTGCTCCTGTTCCTTCATGTAACAGGGCAAATTGAAGAGACTAAAAACACAGCACAGGTGATAGGTTCAGGTACAGTTTTTCTTATTTAATCCAACTCTAGATTGGATAGATTGTAATTGGAAGTGTTGACCATTGAGTTTTGAAGTACACTTTATTTTTAAAAGACACTGGGAAAAAAAAAAGATTTGAGTTTTGGCCTCCCACTTATACTTTTGAAATGGTGTTTCCCATCATTAAAGACCCAAGACATCTGGGAACCTTTCTTTTGTTTCAGAGTGCTGTACCTGTTCAGCCTGTGTGGCTATTTCTCCATTTAAAAGGAGGACATGTATTTATTATAAAGGGGTTTATGAATGCTGTAATGGTGTATGTAGAGAAGAAAGATTTGCAGGTGTGTCCCAATACAAGGTTGTGTATCTTTGGTCAAGATTTGTAGTTGAAAAATGTTGTCCTCTAAGAACAACTGTGACAGGGAAAACAAGCTGAAAGGAGCAGGACAGGCAAAGGCTCATCCTTTTAATCTTCAAGCACCATGGGAGCACCTTCAAAACCAGCTGTAAATAAAAACTTTGAACATTTATTCAGGATAGAATGTGAGCACAGAACACAGTTTCAAACATTCTCTGTGTGAGAAAGGGCAGGTGTGGAGAGGAAGAGTGAGGCTACCTTTCACTCTGTATGTGAGATGGCAGAATAACAAATGATGCTGTGGAAGGGAAGGAGAAAGCTGCCCTTGTGAAGGCCCTGCCAGCCAATGCCACAGCCCCACCAAGCCAGTAAGAAACTGGCTGCTGCATTTCTCACTGTTCAGGAAATTGGTCCTTGCTACCTCTCCATCAAAGGATTAAAATGATGTTACTTGAAGTCAGTGACTTTGTAAGCAACTATTCACGCTGCAGTCATCTGCCATTTGCAGACAGGTGTCCATGGTTAATCTTTATCAGTCTTGTAACCCCTGAGGAACTACTCCTCTGACTGAACAGCTGCGTCCCTTCTTGTATTGCAGGAGAAATACCCACACCATGTTTACAGGTCATTGTAGAAAAAACCTGTGACAGGCTGCTCTTGCAGAGTGCTATAAACTCACAAACATTGAAACAAGCAGATGGAATATTGCAGGATTATAACTAAGTACTTTTAAAATGTATGTATGTGTACTACAATTTACACTCATTCCCAAAGAAATTCTCTGATGCTGTAAATGGATACAAATGCAAATCTGAACCTCTGGAGTTTGGTTCTTGTGATTAATATTTGCTTTATTGAGTAATGATATATGGAAAAAAATGACATAACTTAGGGCATGCCCTGGTGCTTGGCTGCTTGGTTTAAGCTCCCCAGGAGTGGGGAAGGTCTCTTGGGAAGGATCCCGTGACCTGGAGCACTCTGTGCTCTCTGAATAGCTGCTCTAAGTGACTCCAGTAACTAGAGAAAACAGTATTTCAGTCTAGAGAGCTGGGGGGATTATAGTTTATATTCCCTCAGCAACTGTTTTGTATGTTATTTTCTGACCTGTAACAGTATTTATGTGCCTTTTAAGACTGTTTAAAATATACAGGCTCTGAGAGATAATGATGATTCTGTCTGAGGCCTATCTTTTGCAGTAGCAAATTACCTGTGGTCCAAATGCAACACGATTTAGTACCATGTTACATAGGGAAGGGAAGGCCATCACCAGCATCTGAATTCAACTGACAATTATGCCTCTCAATACTGCTCAATTAATGTTTTTCAGATTGGAAAAAATAGCAGTGTAGCTTTGTCACAATCCAGTCCTTCGAGTACATCAAACCCAGTACACAACAGACAAGTAAGTTGCTTTTGAAAAAGTGTACTTAAGTAGTCTGCAAGCAGTTTTGAAACATTTTATACTGTAAAACCTTAAAATACAATTTCTTTATGAATACAGTTCTTTATAGAAGCTGCCTTTTGATGAACTAATACTAGATTTCTCCTCTCATATAATTTTTCCAGCTATTTTCCCCTCCAAGAATTATGAACTACAAATTTTTTTGCTTGTTTTTCACCACCTGTATTACAGCTCAGGTTGGCCCATGTGCTGCTCACGGGCTGTTGCTTTGGTGATAGAGGCTCAGCAGCAGCAGCAGTAGCAAATCTCTTGGTTTTTCTATCCAACTTCTCCTGCTGAGCAGGATGGCACAGCAGAGTCCCCAGACTGACACAGGAGGGACAGCATTTAAAAATAGGCCAGAAGTGAAGCAGCAAAGGGAGAGCAGAAACAGGACAGAGAAGATGAGGCACTTGACTATTCAGAGAAACTAATCTGAAAGCATAACTAACCCCTGTGTAATGTGAGTGCTTCTTAAAAAGCCTATGAGTTGGATAATGATAATAAATGCTGTAACTCAGCTTTTTTGATCCAGCCCTCATCTGTCTGGAGGGCTGTTACACTGATTGATTTTAATAAGGCCCCTACTATTTGACTCTCCAAGTTTAGTACTTTAACAAGATTTTAATATCAAGTTATTTAGTGTGAAAACGTTTCACACCTCAGCAAGGTATTGTCACAAGTAATCCAGAGGATTCTTCTGTGCAGCCAGTGTCTTAGAATTCTGTTATGTATTCTGGCTAAATTATGCATGAATAATCATTCCAGATGGTTGTGCTGCTTAGTTTCTGCTGTGTAGACGCAGGAAAAGAATAGTAATGATAACCCACCACTGTATGCCCATTCAAAATACTCTGAATCACTCATATCTTGAGATGAACTGCCAAACAGTAAATTTTGTATTTTTTCTCTCACTGCTGAACGCAAAGCAATATATGTATGGAAGAACTACTCTGAAGGGAAAAAAGTAGAAAATTTCTTCATACTTCTAGGGAGTGGCATTTTCCTGTGTGACCCTGTCATCCAACTGCCAGTGACAAACTGTTCTGAAGTGCAAAACTTGTTTTTGTTTTAACATCTTGCTCCTGTGTTAGTATAACATACACGCTACTCGAGGAGCAGAACTTGTTGGGATCTGTTGCCTAGATCCCATGGGGAAAACCTAAGAGTACAAAACATTAATTTTGTCAGCTCTATGTAAGCTGAGATTATTGCAGAGCTTTTCAGTTGCCTGTTTTCATAACTTTATCAAAAATAGAAGTATTTGCTTGTTTTAAGCCCCACAAACTCTTTATTTTTAAAAATATGTTTCTGTCAGTTTGGTAGTTGAATGTGGAGCTCAAAGTACAAATACAAAAAAATCAAGCTAATACTAAGTTTTATTAAATATTTTTTTTAACTTACACAGGATTTTAGTATTTGGAACCATGAATAATGATTCCCTATTTAATAAATGCTTGTCACTGTTAAATCTGAGCTGCTTTGTTGGCAGCTTTTATCTCCAATCTAGCAATTGAATAGTCTCTAAATAAAATTTCTGTTTTAAACTATGCTGTAGTATTTCATTATAAAGGTGTTAATAATTAGGTAACAATAAGTGAATCTAGAAGTATATGCTATGTCAGTAAAGGTATTACTGTGGAAGCTGAGTTCTCTTGTTTTGAATGTTAGTGTTGCTATAACCATGATAATCAGGGAGTCCAAGTAAAGCAAGGTCTGTAGGCAATCTCTGCTATACACCAGGGTTTATAGTTGGAAAAATCTGGCAAGTTTTCATGAATACATCACAACAACAGACTTCTAACAATGCACTTGGAAGCAGAGTTGCAGCTGCCAAGCTAAAAGTGCATATGGAGCAGGTCCTCTGGACTGCCTCCACTGTGTTCCCCGGCCAGGCAACCCGGCAGAGCTGTCTGCTGGTGCAGAGGGGGAGCCAAAGGGAGGAGGAGATTGTTGTTCTCAAGAGATGGAAGAGGGGTCCATAACTCATCACAAGGTTGAGTGGCTGGGTGAGAATGTGGCATTTGGAAAATTGTGTTGTGCTCTAAACCCAGTCTTGTTTGCCCCTGTGACTGCCTGGGCACAGCCCGACTGGGAGAGCTTCCCGCTGGCCTTCCCAAAGCAGGCGGTCGGAGTGAGAGGACACACAGCAGTGCTGTGAAAGTCACCTGCCACCCAAAACTGAGTGACTCTCATCATTGACTTGTGAGCTGAAGGTGGCCTGTAGTTGTTTAGATGTCACAGGAGTAGCTCCTTTTGATCGTTTGCTCCAGGTATTGAAGTTCACTCGGGTACTCCCGTGGAACTGGTGGACCATGAGAATTGTTGTGGGCCTGTCACTTCATCTCCCATTGCATTAAACTGATTAACATCAGGTTAAACTCAAACAGATCCTTCTCAATTAATGTTTAATATGAATATTGCTGCCCCTCTTTGAGACCTGAACTAGGGATTGTATACATAAAAACGTGCCTGTTTTTCCAACTATTGTTGCTTTAGTAAAAGAAATACTTTTCCCTACAGAAACTACTTGGTCTTTAACAAAAAATAGCGGAATGGTAGTTTTACAGTCAAATTATTTGTGCCTGTATGTATTAAAAGTTTGTTTTCTCCAGCTTTTATTCTTGTTCTAGGTTTTTAACTAATCAAGTCTTTTTGTCTTCATAGTGCTTTTAGGTGCCTGAAAGTGTTAACACTTCAAGACCTCAGTATGCGGTGGTTTTTAAATACTGAGTAACTAGATCATTTTGTTAAGGGAAGGTGACAACGTGTATGCTGTGTGAGGATTCCTTGTGCATGAAAACATGCTGTGTAAAGGAAAAGATTCTTCAGAGTTGTCGTCTAATTGCTGCTCTTTATTTGTAATGATAACCAAGTTAATGAACATGAGATTCACCAAAGCTTACTAAAATCAGACCGTCCCAAAAGGAAATATGCCATTTATTCAAAGCAGTTCCTTTTCTTAAAGGTCTAATGTAGTCAGTAAACAGGGAGGAAATTTAGTTCAGGGACTTGAAATAAATTCCTGCTTTGAGTACTGTCAGCCACAGACATTATTGAAGTGTTTTATACCAAAAGACATTGTGTGATTTTGAACCTGGCTCTGGTTTCTCTTTTAGAAGACATCAAACCGGACTGGTAGAATAAGGACTCTTCCATAACAAGGAAAAGGAACCAGCCTATAATCTCTAGCTCTCAGCAGCCCTACTCCACAGGGTTTTTCTTTTCTATGTCCTGCAGATGGATTTAATCTTTTATGAATTTGTGGTTTTAAAGAGAATTAAATTTACAGAAAACTGTAATAGTGATTTGTTTAGTTTTTCCACTTGTATTTGCCACTGATCTGTGCGTTCTGCTTGGTTATGTTTCATGCCTTTTAAAGCTGTTAGCGTTGCAATGCTCCCTTTGTTTCCTAACCAGAACACAATGGACATTCCAAAAAAAAAAAAAAAAATCCAGATCATGATTTGAATTTATTTAAAGGATCTCCAAATTTTTTCATTAAATAAAAATTACAGTAATTCTGTATTTAAGCTTGTCCTATGGATAAAAAATGAGTGCATTTCTTAGTAATTTGCAAACAGCTGGGGCACTGCAACTTTAGGGACTAATCCTGATTGGTGCTCTGTACCTACAGCATTTAATAATTTCAGTGGGAATTCTGAGTGTTCAGCCTCTTCCAGGATCAGGCTCTTAAGGAATCTATACTTCAATCAATGCATAGCAGAATTTTGCACCAAACTGTAATTACTGTTATCAGGGGCCCAATGTGTAAAATCCCCATATCTTGGGGGATTTCCAGACCCTTAAGAACACGGCACTTGATAACTTCAGTGAGCAGTTTGGGTTTGCGAGGACAGGAGTTGAGCAGATTGGCTTGCATTAATAGAATTGCACTGACAGTGTTTCTTATAGGATTACTGAATAATTTTTTAATAAAATATAGATTTTATAATCAGGAAGCCAATACTAGGTACTGGAACAATAGTACAGAGGAGTTAATTTTTATTTCTACAGTGTTAAAAGTGCACTTATATGCTGGTTTATTTACATCTTGGGGAAAGGCGAGAGACTGCAAATAGGGAGATTATTACTACTTTCTTTTTTAAAAAAAGAAGGGTTAAGGCAAATTTTAAGACTAAAAATGTTTAAGCAATTATAAACAAGGCTAGACCCTTTGAAAAAAAAGTTTAGAAATATTCTTAAAATAAATTTTTATAGTGTTAATTTTGTAATAATTTATGTTTTGCTATACTTCAGAGCTAACTGACCGGTATAGTTTCAGAAACAATATGAAACTTAGGAAAGTTTAAGCAATGTTTATATTTTTAAAATGTTCTTTGAATTATGTTTTTATTGTACATTTCTTCAGACTGAAAAATGTGTACATATCTTTGTTATTTTTGCACAATTTTTGTCTTGTTCAGTTTTAGGAGCAGTACTATGTTGATTTTTTTTAATTTATTTTGAGTTATAAAACTGCAGGATTTTAAAAATCTCAGTAACAAAGTCATCCTCTGTAATCAATGAACTGCTATTTCTAGTTGTTGAGGGAAAACAGTGGTTGTGAGATTCAGTGGTTGCTTCTGAGAAATAGTGCTAATCAGTGACTGAAGGAGCAATTTTGTAGTTTTAGGAAGCTTTAGCTGTTTCCATGCATCTTTTAATTGGAAAGCTGAATTATGGAGCCTGTCCTTTGAATGCTGCCTAAATTTTATTTTCAACTGGCCTACACCTGACAGCATTTCAGGAAAGTTAAGCACGAAGTAAAATCCCGTGGTGTTCTTTCATCATCAAAGAATCATTATTTAATTAAATATATCAGAAATTTTAGCCTGCAAAATGAAATGGAAGTAAACTTTTGGGAAAAAGTGGATACAAACTGGACCAGCCTATAATGCATTCTTAGTGTAGCATTCACTCGTAGTTCTTTTTCTTCCCCATTTGCCTGAAAACCTTGTGATTTGTTTCCAGCAATAGAGGCTCAGAAGCTTTGGTTGTTACACATCCGCAATGCATAGGCCCGTCAGCCATAAAAAGCGACTTGGATAACTTGTATGCCTTCTTTTGTATCGATGTAACAATTGTAAATAGTGCTGATCGACCTTTGTAGAGAATAGTTTATACAGCATATTCTATTATTGCTGATTCTCAGTGAACTATTGTTTTAAAAAAAAAGAAGAAAAAAAGAAATTTTTCTATTTACACCTTATATTTTGTTATGCTGTTGACCCATGGCACTTTAACAAAACTCTGTGGGTTTTGCATAGCTGGTCAGTCATGGGATATATTAAATAACTGTTGTTGCACAGAAATGAATTTGCACCTGCTATATTGTGCTTTCCTACTACAGATTTTAGAACCTTTTCCAGAAGACTTTTGAAGAAAGCATGTCCAATCATTCTAAGAAAAAAAAATGCCATACTTGTACAGCCAATTTCTTTTCTACAATCCATATTTTGTAACACTAAGTATTTTCATTCTTTGTCCTGCACCTTTATGTATTAGCAGTATCAAATAGAATTCATTCCATGCTTGTGATAATTGTAAGCAGAATAAATGTCTAAAGTAGGTGTAAATAGTAAATTCTATGGCTTACAGTTTAAAAAAGGAAAACCAGAACAAACATGTATCTGATTGATACTGCCATGGTTCAACACCGGGCCTGGAGATATTCTCTAGTGAGCGATTGTATTTTTTGTTTTTTTTGCTTTATTATTATTTTTTTTTTGTAACATGGCTTTGTAAATAAAATAATTTATATGTTTGTAAGAAACAGATGGGGTTTGTCATTATTTCTTTTTGCAAAACAAAAATGGTGTGTATTGCAAGATTGCCCTTTCTCTTCCCAGAGGCTGAAATACACTTTGCAGGTGTCCTGCACTGAGAATTCCATGTTAGTTCAAAAGATCTGCCCAGCTTTCTGTACAGGGCTGAATTGCCCTGGCATTATTTTTGCCATTCATGTCTAAAATATTTCTGTCTTTACATGTCGAGACACATGCAGCAATCAGCTACTGAGGTTTTTTGCACTGATAAAGCATTTTTAAATTCCTTTGCTTAGCTGAATGCATTTTCTCCTTCCTTATCAGTGTAAGAATTAACTTTGTTACAGCTGCTAGATTTAGGAATTCTCACTTCAATGGGCAGTACAAATTTATAACCAGTCTTTTATGTCGTTAATACTAAAACCACAGCTCTTATCTAGGCGTTAAGATTCTTGTTCTGTGCAAAGCCTGTTCCAATTACAGATCAAATGAGACTTAAATTGTTCACTGGCTCGACAGCTCTGCAGAGAGGATTGCAGTTTTTTCTCTCACAGGCACCCTCTTCTGCAAATCTGGGGGAGATGTACATTTTCATGCTCCTTTGATGAAGTATCTGGAAACTGTCTTGGAGATACTGTAGGGAAGATGCTCATGATTACAGTACCTTTTTTAAAAGCAAGGAATTTGGACTGGAAACTGCATTTTTGTGTGCACACACTCAGAACCAGCAGAGGAGATAGGAAGCTGGGCTGCCTTGCAGGAAAAGGGAATTAAAGGAGGGAAATTTTACCTTCTAGGTAAACAGATTTTTATGTGATGTCTTGCACTTTCTGGTACCTGTCACAAAAACTAATCCTGAATTTCCTCTTTACTGTCCAATTAATGCCTTGATCTCAGATACTTGTATTTTGAAAGCTTTTATTTTTTTAATCTTTAGTTTATCTTTTCGACTACAGAAAAAATTAACATCATGAAGTAGCAGTAGATGCTGAAGTTTCATCTGATAAAATGGTCCCCATGTATGGCTAAATAGTAACAGTGTTGATAAGATGGTTTGCTATTTCTAGCAGCCATTACAAATCAAAACTACAGCCAAGAAAACGGAATTTGGCTGATATAGTCGCTGCCATCATTGCCTACGGCCAGTTGAAGACCACTGACTTTACTTCCAAAAATTAATCAGTAGTTTTTTAGCTCCTGTGGGTTTGTTGAAATGATCTATAAGCTGTTCTCATATTTGGAGCTTGTTTTCCCCTCCTTTTTTTGGTTATGCACAAGTATTTTGCTTGTAGCACTCCTCTCCTGTTCGTATTCTCTAACACGCTCTAAATCCATTTTAGAGGGAAGCAAATCACACTGTAACTTCTTTATTCATTGCACTCTCGTTTTTATGCTTCTGTTTTCACCATGGAACTATTTATTTTAGAAGAAAGTCATTGCTGTGTGCAACCAGGATCTGTTTTATTCTTCCAAATCTGTCAGGATTCACAATTGGAAAAAATGCCAAATACTGATTCCAGAAATATTTGGAGGAGAGTCATACAACACATTCAGACTTCAGAACACAAGCATGTTTATTTCTTGCAAATTTTTCTATGCTGTTTTGCTCCTTGAATACTTCCTGAAAGCAACTACTTAAAGCAAATGCAGATCTCTTTTAAAAGATACTTTCCTAGGCAGAAGAAAGCTAAAGCTGATCATTCAGCAGCAGGTCTCAGTCTGCCCTTTGACTGGAGGACCCACTGCAGACAGTATTGAGCTCTTGTTCTCATTTTGTAATCCACCACAAATGACACAGGCTGGATTCTTTTGTGTGGGGGTTTTGCTGTTTATGGCTGACCCAAAAATATTTAGCTCTAGTCTGTGATCTGTTGTCCCTTCAGAAAGGAGAAGAGAAGCTGTAGGGGAAGTTTGCCAGCAATAATAATAAGGATCCAGGAGAGCTTGATTTGAGGGTAAGGACACCAGTAGGGATTTGAGATGGGGCACAGCTGAAGGCAGTGCCCTTTGCCAGTTTCCCAAACATGACATATTAGCTCTGAAATTCAATCTGGGTTTGATTAACCTGGAGCAGTTGCTAACATGGTTGATGTGACATCACAAGGGTAGTTTTTCAGAAAAGCTGCCTATCATGGACAAAGTGCATTTACACAATCCACAGGTGTGGAGGCCTTTTGGTGTAAGTACAAAGAATGGCCTGATGAACACGAGTGCAGCCCTGGGAGTCCCGGATCTGTGTCAGCTCATTTCCAGCCTGGCCCTACTGAGGCAGCAGATGAAATGGTGATGGAGGAGACATCACTGCAGAAGAGAAACCATCGTCCCTTCCCAGTGGGAAATTTCCTCAGTGCTGATTTGGAGAGCTGTGGCACAGGTAAGTGAGATATGTCACTTACATGACTACAAAGTTTCAATGACTACACAGGCTCAATCTCTTTGCCTTTCCCACCACAGGTGCAGAATACATATATATTTATATATAAATACCTGTATATATCTTGCCTCAGTTCTAAGCTCTTCTCAACAGCCTACATAAGAAACCTTCCCCTCTGGTCAGCTCCACTCTTAAATTGCAATTTTTTGCCTTCTTTTTCTTTAGTTTTCTCTTATTTTGACCCATAATCAGCTGGTGTAGTTTCTTGGGCATTTGGGGTTTTTGTTGTTTTTATAATCTTGCCTTGGGCTACTCCTTCCATGGTACTTTTCTTTAGGATTTGTATTTGTAACACCAGCAAGGGTGTCCTGGTAACTGCTTTTACAAAGTACTGGCTGAAGTGACTACAGTTAGAGTAGATGTGTGGATTTGCAGACAAGTACAGGAAAAGACAGGAGTTACTCTTCAGAAACATGAATCTTTGGAGATGCACAATCCATCCTTACTTCTGCTTCCTAACTGCATCCCCACCTTTTTGTTGCTCGTAATATCTATTTGAACTATGGGGTGCCAGGGACACTGAGGTGATGGTGGTGGACCTCTGATCTCTCCCAGCCTGTGTAGTGTGAACTCATTCTACTGATACTGCTGGAATAAAAGCATCTGTGCTTTGAAGAGCTATGGGCTCAGAGCCACACTTACACAGGAAAATATACTGTATACCTCAAAGAATGCAAGCTCCTGCTCAAGTAACTTCTTTTTTCCCCTTTGCCTTCAGCAGGAGTCCAACCATAGTTCCAGGAAATCAATTCCACGACTTTTCAGCCAACTGACAAGTGGACAGTTCTGTGACAGTAGTCTTCTGATATCAAACTAGGCATTTTGTGACTTACTCTTACTTCTCCTTGACTCAGAAACAAGAAGTATTTCTGTAATTTCTGGTTTATTTTTCCCAGTACATGATTTCTGATGGCAGGTTTAGCCTTTATTTTGCAGCTGACTGGGGGAAATTAAAAAAAAAAAAAAAAAAAGAAGCCAACATTCAAAGCTTAGAGTGATGACTACAGACTCTTGTTCTGGTGGAGAGGACTGGGATGGCACAAGTGGTGATCCAGCTACTTCTGTGGTACATCAAGGACAATTTTTTGACAGAAGGGCTCAATCAGCTGGGTGAGGCTGTGCTAGACATGCTGCTCACACATAAGGAGGGGCTGCTGCGAGCACTGACACTGGTGGCAGCCTTGGCAGCAGAAACTGCAATACAGCAAAGCTTAAGATTCTGAGGGAAGTGAGGAAGATAAATAGTTGAATTGCAACCCTGGAATTCAGGAGAGCAGACTTTGTCTCCTGCAGACATTTTGTCAGCAGAATCCCACAGAAGACTGACCCAGGAGAGCTAGCTGAAGCACAGGAACAGTCCACCCTGACCTGCAGGAAGCTGAGCAGACATGGGAGAAGGCCAGCGTGGCTGAATGGAGAGCTCCTGACTAAGCCAAAGGCAAAAGGCAAGTACACAGATTGTGGAAGCAGGGGTGGACTACCCTAGAGGAATTAACACTGCCTAGACATGCTGAAACAGAACCAGGAAAGCCAAAGTTCAGCTGGAGCTGGAATTAGTGAGGGCTGTGAAGGACACTTCCAGTACACTAACATGGAAGAAACAGTAGGTAAAATGTGGGCCCCACTACATGTGTTAGGTAACCTGGTGACAGAGGACAGGGAAATGACAAAGGGACACTCATTGCTGCCTTTCCTTCAGGTTTCAACTGGAGAGGTCTGTGCTCAGAGCTTTGGGCATGGTTTGGGCTGTGAGGTGCCATCCCCAGGACATCTGAGTGAAGGACTGCTTATCCTGCATCTCTAGAAGCCTATGGGAAAAGCTGGGCTTGATTCAAGGATACAGGCTGATATCATTCCCATGTAGCTGAGCACTGGAACACAGAGCAAATGATGTTGTGGGGTCTCCATTCTGGAGACAGTAAAAACTTGACAAGGCTGTGAACAACCTGAGCTGGTCTTTGAAGTTAGCCCAGTTTGAGAAGGAAAGGGAGGTGACCACATGATCTCCAGAGGACCATTTCAACTTAATTATTCTGCTCTTCTGTACAGTAAAAACAACAAAAAATGGTTTTGGCTGTTGGGATAATTGCTACTCAGAAGCTCAGTATTTCTGCAGTTAAGCACTCTCCTCTGTAAGTGTATAGTATGAGATCCCCTGATGAGGAGCTCACCTTATCTTAGAAGTCCTTGGGGACACACAGAGGGAAGGTGCAGTGGAGCTCTTCCAAAGCAGCTCCAGCAATGGCAGGACCAATCCCTACAGCTCACCCTTTGCTCCCCAGCAGAGTGTTTCCCAATGTCTGTGCTGAGGAGCAGCAGAGGCAGGTAAAGCCTTAAAGGATCTGCTCTCAGTGGCCCTGTGCACAGGAAGCCTGTGGCACATCTAGGGATCTTTCCCAGCCTGTAATGCTCGTCTTTTCTTTCCTGGACTTCAGTCCTCTGACACTCCCATTTGAAAGAACACGTCCATCTGCCTGTTTTCCCCTGCAAAACAAATGCCTGTTCTGGAGCCAGCTGCATATCTGACCTGCAGCCCTTGTTTCTCTTCATTACAACTCTTAAAGACTCATTGTAGTCTATTTAGCCCTATTAAATTAGATAAAAAGCTTAAATTACTCGTGATATTCTGTAGAAGGCCCAGCTTCTGTCACAACAGGTATTAAGCCTTTTAAACAAATCTAATTTATATAACCAGGTCACTTAAAACACATGACAATAATTTGGTCCTTTAGCTCTTTATTAAAACTCATTTAGCAGCATCTGTATAATGGAACCAGAATACTTTTAGACGTTTGTCAAATCCTGTTTTTCTCAGCCACCAGGAGTTCAATTTCTCTTACAATAGCCCATGTGAGCTCCTTACAAATTATCCTGAACTATCATACTTTTAGGATCCATATATACAGCTGATAGTATCATTATATGAACAGAGGATAATAATTTATTATGTAAATAATAAATACACGATTCATTATCAGAATATTTTTTCAAGTAAATAAATTGTGCTTCCTTTATAGTAGAAATAGAATTTTAAAAAATACATTTCTAGTTGTAAATCAAATTGGGATTTGCTCTGTTTAGTGATTTTTTTTAACCATTCCTTATGGAAACACACTTAAATTTGTAATTCCTGTGCTTATTCTTAAAATTTTAGCCTTAATGTGTATTTCATACTGGTTATCTTTGTTGACTACTAAAGGAGGAACATCCTTTGCCAAATGCTGGTTTCCTTGACCCACACTGACCTACCTACCTACCTGTATTGCACTTGCTCCTTCTTTCCTGTCAATCTTCCTATCCTTAGGTTCTCATTTTCAAGAATGTATTTTTCACATCTTTATTTCTCCTCTGCTGACCAACTCTTCTATTTGTACTTCTCCACATTTCAATCTACACTTTCTCCTGTGGCTCTTTTCTAGGAAAAATATCTGCTAATGCTTTGTGAACTCTGCAGAAAGGAATAGAAAGAGAAATGCAGGAATGGATTGAGTAACTATGGAATGTTTTACTTAGGAAGAGGAGGTTTCCATCACTGCTTGGCAACTGTCATAGGAGGCAACTGTTAGAAACCTACAGTTCCTCTAGCCCTAATTGAGACTCAAAGCAGGTAGCATAGTCAGTTTAAAATACTGGAGAATACAGACAGCACATGGCTGTACAATTTCTGCAGCTTTGGATGCTGCCTTTCTCCCACTTTATCTAAGAAAAAATAAGTGAATTCTATTAATGTCTTGTGACAGTTTTGGCAAATAGTTAAATATATTTAGCGCTAGACTTTTCACAGGAATACTATTCTTTACTATATGTTCATTTATCATTGTCTGATTTTATTTGATGGCAGATAGTTGTATCTTTGTAGAGTTCCTTAATTTTTTTTTTTTTTTTTTAAGTGGTATGCTTGAGTATGGTTCTATTAACAGTGGGTAGTACAGTCAAAAGCTTATTTGCTGTCTCTGCACAGGCTATGCTGCAAGGCACAGTAATAGTTTTAAAATGTAAACTCTCTTACTCTCAGTTGCTGGCCATTGGGTTTGCACGTCATACAGGTGTGGAACACTGGGGACATCCTGGCAGCCCTTCACACCACTGGGATGAACCAGGGCTGTGCCTGGGGAACGGTGAGAGGTAAAGAAGGTGCTACCGCCGGTAGAAGGAAATGTGGCTGGAGGTGAGAATACAGAATCACAGAATCCTTAGGGTGGGGAGAGACCCCTGGAGATCGTCCCGTCCAACCCCCTGCCAAGGAGGTGACACAGGAACGCATCCAGGCGGGTTTGGAATGTCTCCAGAGAGGGAGACTCCGCGACTGCCCTGGGCAGCTGTTCCAGAGCTCCACCACCCTCAGTGTAAAGAAATTCTTCCTCATACTGAGGTGAAACTTCGTTTTGTTTTGTGGCCAATGCTACCCGTCCTTTCGCTGGCACCACTGAAAAGAGTCTGGCACATCCTCTTGGCACCGGCCTTTGAGATATTTATATGCATTGAGAGGGGATGTCATT
>JANPWX010000257.1:6147825-6159286 GCA_024734555.1 Trochalopteron elliotii | reverse complement strand
AGTTAGCACTTCCAAGTGGTATTTGCAAACTTAGCACACACTATGCAATTTATAAGGAGAAACTTTTTTAAAAAAATTAGGAGATAGTCCTGTAAAGAAAAAAACAATCTTAATTTGTATGAAGAAAACAGTGACATATTCCTTCCTTCTGCATTAATTATATACATTTTAATACAGAACATCCATTACCTGGAATTTGGAGATGTAAAACATTTGTGCTTAATTGAAGACTGACCAGTTCATAGGGAACATTAGCCCATGTTGTACAAAAATGCATTTACACTGTAAATACTCTGTGTTCCTTAGAATGATACAGCAATCACCGACAAGGCAGACTATTCATTAGAGATGAACACAGTTTTAGCTTCCAAATGCAGTGGCAAGGTGGCCATGGAAAATAAGATTTACACACTTCAACACCAAGTCAGTACCATTTTGAATTTTTTTTTGAACTGTATAGAATAAGGCATAAGATTAGATTAAAGCAATCTCTCAGCATACAGAAATGAAAGAAGTAAGTATATTACAAGATACTTGCTTTGCTTTTGCTTGGAATAAGTAATCTAGACCAAGTTATTAACCATTTGTGAAGAAGTCTTTATTTTCCTGTATTTGGCCAACTAGCCCTCAAATTGAGAAGAATCTCAACATCCCTTTGAGCCAGTTTATAAACTCCCAGTTCATTTAGTGCTGCTGTTGCAGATGGCTGGTTTGGCTTCAATGGTTCGTTTTCTGAAGCTGACTGTAGGACATCCTTCAGAAGCAAGGCAGAGCCAATATTCAGGTTCAGGATAATGCAAGCTTCTTTTATGCTAGAGGAAAAGGTACATGGATTAATGTAAGCAGCACAAATTTAAATGTAACAAAAAACCTTCCATGCTCCATGTTGGTTTAAAAATATTCAGATTTCAGCCCCAGTTAGCTAAGGATTTTGATGCTGGACTCTTCAGGAGACTGTGGGCTAGGGAAAAAGACTAACCAGAAAGAGAGTAGCAGCTTCTCATCAGTGATAGCAACTAGAGTGTTACCCAAGACAGTCCTGAGGAGGAATACAGTTTAAAGTAATCCTTCTAACAATAAAGTTTGTTGTGTTGTAACTCTATCTTTGACTGCTTTATTTGGCCTAGGTTTCAGAGGTTTGTGCTATTTAATATTCCTTCCATAATTTTATCTAGACATTCTGACTGCACAAAATACTCCAAGACACATGCCACAGTCTGTTGCTTTCTGAGTACATGCTGCAGAATCAGCTTTCCTAGCTGGAAACATCAGATGCATGAATGACCTACACATTTAAAGTGCAGATCAAAACTAACTGTGAAAAAAATCTTGGTTGTAAGTAGAACACTTGTATTTCTCTGGACACTCACTTCTGAAATACTTCAGTAGATCAGAAGTTTGCCTACTTACTGCTTGAAGTAGTTTTCTGGCCTCTTGCAGTAGTGTGAAAATAAGGGGAACAAATTCCGACTCATGTCAAACTGGAGTTGTGCTGCTCCTCCTTCATTGAAATGATTTGCCATAATGATCTACAAACACAAAGAGGTGCATCTGCTGTTTAAGCCAGTCACTGACACCCACATGGCATTGCACAGGTCAAACTGATACCCACTTCCTGATAGATGTACAGATCCACTTTCTCTGCAAGCATTTGCCAGAAAATTTTGAACAGTGAGTGGCAGAGCTGCTGCTCCAGTTGCAGCAAACGGTCTCGCAGCGTCTGCAGCATCGGGCACGCCGTGCTCGACAGAGACATCACTGCTTGCTCTGCTTGGGAGGGTAAGGACAACCACCTGAAAGAAACCATTGCACTGCAATTATTAGAATGAAATTGTTCATATTACCACAACTGAAGTTAAAATTACCCTTTAAAAAAATCTTACCCATTTACAATGTTTCAGAGACAATTCTTTCCTACTTGTAATATAAAAGTTATCAGTCTAATGCTATGTTTGAATTTCATTTAATATTAAACTCATGCTTTAGTTATAAAATCTCTGAACGTGTCATTCTAGGGAACCCCATGTAACCTGCAAATCATTGAGTTCTATTCCTTTTATGAAGTACTTCAGAAATTCTACTCAGGAGAAAATATTCAAGAAGTCCTACAAGTCTGTGAAGACAGAACAGTCATGATAGGCCATTTTGCATCAAATCTTCAATACTACTATGAAGAAAATAATTCCTGCTCAAAATAGAAAACTAGAACGATCCAGAATCTTTCCTAGGGTTTTTAACTAATGTGTCCACTAACTGTGGAACTACTTTAGAAAACACAGCATGACAATGGTCCCAAGGTAAGAATAAAGAGAATTTTCCAGAACTTATTATCCTGCAGCTTTCCTTGAGAAAAAGGATACTGCCTATTATCTATTCTTGCCTTTATTTACCTCAGTATTTTTAACAGGGAATAATACTGTAACATGTGAAGAGATTAAACAAACAGAATCACCTCTCCTTTTTGTACAGCTTTGCGGCATCTTTGACCTCTCTGAAGACGTGATCTACTTGTCGTGTCAGCATGTCGTGCTTCAGGCGCTCCAGCAGGTTGATCATGTCGTCGAAGACAGAGCTCTCCATGGAGGCCAGCTGTCCCAGCTGGAGCTGGCTCACCGTGTCACTCTCTGCACGAACCTCCAGCTCGGCCTGCTGCAGCTGCAAGAAGAACTAGGCAAACAAAACCAGAGAGGAACACCACAGAAAATGATCTTACCCCTTGAACTTTTCATTGGTGCTTTGTTAGGCACAGTTCTAGAAAACGCTCTCCTCTGGCACATTTATAAAATCAAAAATTTTAAGATTTTAAAAACAGTTTCTTATCTTTCCCTGTGGTCCTGATTTAGTAAAAAACAAAACATGGTGCTTTAATCCTAGTGATGGAACTGATACATTTTTCAGATACAACAGCAGATAGGTAAAGGGAACAGCTATAAAGAAATATTGAAAAGATACTTTAAGATTGACAGCAGCATGCTTTTAAAAAACCCTACCTCAACTTCTTTAAGATTTACAAAAGTAAACTTTAATTGTATTTTTTTAATCAATGATTATTCATTGAATCATAAATTTACTGTGCTGACAACAGCAAGAAAATGAATTGAGGTTATCAAGATCAACGTGACATTGTGGTAACAGCTTGTTGGTTTTGCTTTTAAGCAGATCAAGACACTGTATAGATGCAGTTACAGGATGAAGGCTGCTGTGATATCAAGTCAAGATTAGCCCCTGCTAGAGCCACAGCTTCCTGTCAAGACAGTAAGAATTTGGAGGCTGCCCACAGCACACACAATGCCCTATTCTGCACACTCCATGTTGTAACAGGTTTTTTGACCTTTAGCACCAATAGCTGTAGAAAAGCTGAAATTCTGCACTGGGCCATGCTGCCCCCAAGCTGCTGTACAGCAGTCATTAATTCCCAGTTATCAGGGAGTGCCTTTCTGGGCCACACCTGAACCCTGCTGCAACACAGATACCCACATGGCATCTGTCTAAGCTCTCCTGCCATGGGAGGAGTTCAAGCACCAGGCAAAGGCTGCTGCTCTGGTTCAGAGATCTCCAACATCAATTCACTATTTTTTTTTTTTAACAATAGAAAGCATGTAAAAGAGACTACTTTTTTTGGTCTGTTCAGATTATTCCATTTCCCTGGCTCTGCATTTCCCTAGAAAGTTTATAATTGGCAGCTTAGGCCTCAAACAATAACCTGTCTTTATTTATACATATTTTACTAAACCTGAATTTATATCTCATTCTACTTTTTCAGTAATTATTTCTCCTGAATGCACCTAAAAAGTGCTGAGAAAAGAATGTTTGTAAAGAAACAAACATCCAAGTCCATTTTTAATTTTTTTTTCTAAAGAAGAATAATTACTTACTACATTGTCAGCCCAGTCTGCCAACACTGTTGCTATGTAGTTGACAGCATTAAGGATTGCACAGTATCGGAATCCTAAGGAAGCTCTTGTCTCCTCCTTCATTACTTGAGTTAATCGTATCCTGAAATCATCAACTAACTCCTTCTGTAGGCCCAGGAACTGGAGTTTTCTGGAAGCTGTTGGAAGATTCTTATACCTGTCTAGAAAGAATTAGTAAAATGTTTTTAGGCTTTCCAACACTTAATAAAAGCTTTTCAAAAAGAAACATTACAGGCATCTTACTGTACCACCGCATGCCCATGAGAACATCATACAGTCAGTATTTAAATGTCAGTATTTAAAACAGCTGATATTTCAATGTTTTCAGGGAAACTGCCCATGCAAAACTCAACATGAAACATCTTTCTTCCCTCTCCTGATTCCATGAGCAGTTTGTATTCTAAGACTTGAAGCAATGTGTGGTAATACCACACCCTCCAGTGTGGCTCCTAAAGCATCCTCACACAGAGAAAGACAAAGCCATTGAAGATGCAATTGTATCATGAAAATATACTTGCTCTTACCTACTACTGCAAAAAGAGAGAAGTTACTTAATAGCTTCTGAATTGTCACAGATTCAAAGGACTATTAGGATTTACTACTGCATTGCAGCAAAATATATTCTACCAACTATGAGAGAATGTGGTAAATATCAAATGTATATTTTTAATTATTATTTTGCAAACATGTCACTAGGTCAAGATTATTCATGCATGAATTGTTGTCCAAAATACAAAATGAACAGGAAGCTTTTATTAAACTGCAAACATCACAACTTTGCAACATTATTTGGTGACTACTGCTGACAGTGAATATTTAGTAAACTATTTAGTAAAGAAATCTGTTAGCTGAAGTTTTTTACTGTTCATTACAAACAAGAACAATGCCCCTAGATAGAATTACCTGTTATAACTAACAAGAGAGTCATAAAAGTTTCAGCACAGTCTGGAACTTTCATTTCATCTACATCAGTGATATCTTTGTACTGTGATATCCATGCAGCCTCTGATGAAAGCATAGAGTCCATTTTCTGAAGAGCAACTGAGATGCAAAAAACTTGTCAGTTAAACTTTTAAATTTAAAGTCATTAAGCTTTTAATGAAAGTCCCCCTAAAATATATTAATATAAAAACCTTGTCTCTAGTAAGTTAAATTTTGCATTTTCAGGTTGTTAAAACTATTCACATCTTGTTTCATACAAAACCAGTTTCAATATATCTGCATTTGCAATGCTGCTAATAGAGTTAAATGTCAGGATTGTTGTTTTATTTTTAATAGTTGGCTTGCTTCTTTCCAATATATTTCTTCTTCATTTCTCAAAAACTAACACCTCGTCCTTATTTAAAGTCCATCTCTGTCTGCACACACATAACATTTGTTTAAAAATACGCCCACTTGATTGCATATAGCTTGGGGCAAGAGTCCCACAAAATACAGAAGCACTGTTGAAGCCTAATCAGTTTTTATTCAGAATAATTACAGAGCATAAAAATACATCTGTTTTTGGTAGTAGCCCTGTCCAAGTGACTTATCCTATTTAAGAAGGGCAGCTGTGTAAGTACACACATACTTTCTGACTGCAACATAAAAGTCAACAAAATGCACTGGAAGTCTTACATTTTTTTTCCACTGTTAGCCACCTTTGGAAGCAGGATTCTTCTGACAGAATGTGCATGCAGCTGGGAAAGCTGCTGAGGTAACCATGAACGCTGTATAACTCTCTCTCAAACAGAAGTACCTCATCCACAAGGTGACAAAAGAGTGTATCATCATACAACAGGCAGGGGATATCAGCAGCCAGCTTCTCCAAAATCAGCATTACTAGAGCACGAGAGAATTCCAGCTTTGGAAAGGAAAGAAGTGAATATCAGAGACAGGAAGCACTGACATGTGCAAACATGTACACAAGCAACTGCTACTGGACTAAGTCTCACCATGTACACCTTTCAGTGGGAGTGGGCCTACACAAATATCTATCAGAAGCTGACTTAAATATTTATATTTACAAACCATTGAAATACTTACCCCAGCATTCACTGAAGATCCTGCCTTGTCCAGAATTGGCTGGATTTTGTCATCAAGGAACTTCGAATGATTTCCAATCCACATAAGTACTTGTGTTAAATACCACTCAGGCTTATTTAAAAAAGAAAAGAAATTATTAAATTAATCCAAACATTTATTCAAGTGCTACTAGTATTTTAGGACAAAATTCTAAAAATACAACTCTCTTTCCCTGCCTTCTCTTGATCTCACATCACACAAGTCTTTCACTGTTTTACTTAACTGTCATTTATGTAAAAGCATTGTCAGAAAAATATTTCTGCATTTTCATTGTCTTAAATGTACCAAATATTGTGTTCCTCAAGCAAAAGTTCCATTTTTATTTCCCCTTTCTCTACTTTCTCACTCATGAGAGCCTTGTTTCTGTTTCATATACTTCTTCCTGTTCTCCTGTATGGCCCTTATTTCTTGGTACAACAAAAAAGATGCACTCCTGAGAAAAGCTCTGCTCTTACTGTTACTGTACCTAACCTCAGCCCCACCTTCCCCCTAGAACTGGGGAATCTATCACCTTCTCATTTCACATTTTAATGCCTTTATGCTTTTTCAGTTTCCACATCTGAAAATATGGGCTGCAGGTTTTGATGAACACCTCTTTAGTGTAAGTTAGAAGCAGTTCCTGTTTTCCTCGCTCCCATCAGCTAAAGAACCTTCTGCTCAGGTGCACTCACATTTTGGGTGTCTGTTTCTCACCTCTGTATTCATTTTCACTTGTCTCATTAATTTTATCATGCTTGGGTTGCTGGGTTTTTTTGACACTCCTTCCCCAGCTGGGCAAGGTCATTGTGAACTCTCAGCCTCTCCTCTAAAACACTGTTAATTCTGTCCAGGTTTCTGTCTTTTAAATATTTTACATTGGTATTTTCTTTATTGCATTATCCAAGTAATTACTAAACAAAAAAAACCCCAAATCCAACCCAAATTTCAGCAAGGCCCTGCAGAAATATCTTTCTGACCTGACACTAGATTCCCTGTAAACTTTTCTTAACAAGTTCTTCTTTTTTAAATAGTCGTTCACCTATTGTTGTTTGCAAATTCAGTGTCTTGAACATTATTTTTGCACATGCTTTTAAAATAATTTTGTTCATATCTAAAACACCTCTTTTCCACTAAAATACACAAGAGTATTTTAAAAAGCTCTGTAATATTATCTGTCAAGATTGTTAATGTATTTAGATTTACACAAGATGGTGATCGTAAGTAGATTTGTGCAACAGGACTGTTACAAAAACAGCTCTCAAATTCTGCTACAGATGTGTTAGAGTGGTATTAATGCAATGAAACCCATTCCAGTGGTAATTCTCAGATAAAAATCCTCAGTCTTTGAAGGCAATTCACACAGAAAGTAAGTCAGTTTCCAACTGGTAAACTTGGCATCTCTTGTTTCATGTCAATTAAAAAATTCATCCCATTAAAAAAGAAGAACTATTTATCAGTACCTTTAGACTAATCACATTTCATATCCTAACTGCAGAATCCAGCATTTTCAGTTACATGAAGGTAGCAAAACACAAAGCCAAAAATCAAACTCACAGCCTTTGAGCTCAAGAAATACAGAACAGTGCAAAACCATTTGCAACAAGACAGAGGAAATTAATCAAAACTTATGAACAGATGGGATTCAGTCTAAGATTGTAATAATGCTTTATGAAGGATGTGGGCAAGGGAAAAATATTGCCTCACCCAGAGAAAATGCCTGTGCCTCTGAAAGGTCTCCAAGTGCTATCTCAATGTCTGTCCACACTTAGGTAGGCACAAGAACTGCAGTTTTGAAGAAACCCAATTTTGGAAAGCGTGAAATCTATACAATTTAAACACAGCAATCTAGAGGTTGCTTACAATTTAGAAATGTCAAAGCTTTCTCCCATACCTTGTTAAGAACATTGGTTTGTTTATTTCCAGTGAAATGATACTTGAATCTTTTCTGAAGGGGATTCAGCATGATCTGTATGGGAAGGACAATTGGTGGGGAAGGGGGTAAAGGGTATTTTTCTGGCAATTGTTTAGGTTTGGTTAACAGCTCATCTCTAAGGGTGACAGTCAAGGATAAGAGTTGAATTATCCCAGAATCATAATCTCAATAGAATGGGCTTTTAAGAATGAACACTGCTTAGTTCTACACCATTGACTGAAGGTAGTTTTATGAAAAAAAATACAATTCCTCAAATTGAAAAAATACTCAAAATATTCCACTTTATGTAATATGAAATATAACTCAGGCCTTTAGGGATTATTTATTCAATAACAATACATGTCCCTTAAGTCTGTTTGATTTAGGAAAATTTTAAGAACCCAGCAAACCACCACTGCCAGAAACAAACACAGTGGCTGTCCAAGAGACACTCTTACTCATATTTGTTAAAGGAGGATAAAGACTCCTGGGATTAATAAATGCAACATACAATTTCGCATTTTCATGTAATGGATTTAAGTGAGCCACTCTGCCAAACCAAAATTGTTACCAACTCAGGATTGTATACAATGGCCTTGCATCTTTCCACTACATGATTAAAAAAAAAAGCCACAGTCACACACATACAAAGGTTTGAGCTTTAGTTTTAACTAATTTTTTGTGAATTATTTAATTCATAAAAATCAGGGACAGAATGAGCAGCAGTGCTCTCTGAGCAACCTCAAAGGCAGACTATGTTTGCTGCATAACAGAAATTCTCCTGAAGTCTCCCCTTTTTGTAAATTCTTCTTCCAAGACATGTATGTTTAGTTTTCCCACTTTTCCTTCTGGGGTGAGACATCTTAAAGTGATTAAAGCTGATTTCACATAAGGCTATAAAAGGAAAAGCATTAACTGTGTCTAATAAAACACACATCACCATTTTTTCGTTAACATGCATGGGTCAGGGTACCAAACAGTGTAAGGCCAAATCCTCATGCAACCTGAACTGTCAGCTACCATGAGAACACTGGATCTGATGACTTGGAGTTAAAATGCTGCTACTGACAAAAAGGACAACTTCGGCACTTGGCATTTTCTAAATGCCAAAAACACCCCAAACAAAACCCACCCCCAAACCCCCACAACATTCTAATGTTAATACAAAGTAACATAAATTATCTTCTGTCTTTAGGGAGAACAAAATTTTAAATAATACTCCTTGAGAATGTGCACCTCTAACGGTTTTTATTCTTGCTAAAATACACGGCAAGAATTTAAAAGGATACGAGGTCTGCAGTTTCAGAAGCTGACAGAACAGCATCTCCAAGTTGTTGTACACCTCAGGAGCATGGGCTGGTGCAGCAAGGCCAAATGCCTGGGACTGAGGGGGCCCCACAAAGGGCCAGCGAAGCTGTGTCAGCACCTCCTCAAAGTCACTGCAACACAAAACAGGCACTGGGACATGAACTTACAGTGCAACATAAAGGTCAGGGAGTCACAGGATCTCTCTCACCTTGTCAATTTGTCCTTAAGGATTTTATGCCAGAATTTAACAGTGGATCTCACAAAAGCAAGAAGATGAGAACAAGATGACTCCTGAAGTTTAATATCCAGTTCTGCCATGAATGCTAGAGTACTGGCTGCCTCTGGAACATTGTTGGTCATCAGATACTGCTGAATGCTATCACTGTAAAACACAAAAAAGTCAAGGCCAAAGGGTCATTAATGATAACAGGAAAGAATATTTGTATACTGATAAGTAAAGACAAAACTTTCTTGAATTTAAAATATTTTAATAATGGGATAAACCAGGTTACCATTCTCAGAACATACATACAGTACTCAGAAACTTCACCTCAGCTCTTCTATGCGAGAAATCCACCTGAGGTAGGCCAGGTGTCGCTCGATCTCTTCCACCTGCCCGATCAGCACATCCAGATCCTCCATCCATGGCTGAGCTGTCAGCAAGTGGCTGTCGATGGACTCCGACAGAACACTTTCTTCCTCTAGAAGCTGACTCAGAGACTTTTTGGAATCTTCTGCATTCTTTAAGGCATTCTGAATTCTTTTAGGGACTTCTGACGAGACTGTAAGTACCTGCATTGACAGAAAAGTATTAAGGCAGACATAAAAGCACTGCACTGTGTAGAGCAGTACCATCTAAGATACTGATACATTTCACTTACTTTCATATTCTTAATCAGTCACACAGCATGCTCAGAAAAAGAAGAAAAAAACAAACCAGAAAGATGCTTACCTGTTCTTCTAAGTGTCTCTTGTTTTCAGATAGCTTTTCAATCAGGCTGTCTAGCTTCCCCAGGGAATCATAGTCATTTCCAAGTTCTCTTTCCACAAATTCAGAAACATAGTATGGAATGTCACAGTGGTCTAGATCTCTAGTGACTTCTTTCTTTCTAACAGCAATGCTTGCCATGTTTTCTTTCTCTGCAATACTGAGTATACAATTTTTAATTAGCTGACACGAAGATAGTACAGACAAGTATTATCTACTGAGGAACAAAACTGCATGAAAAGCTGGGCAGCTCTATTTAAACTAAGACTGAAATACTATATTCATGAATTATACTGTTTTAAGTGAGACAGTTTGCTGACTTAAGTCTAATCTGATGTCTGATAAGACCCTGCCTACGTATCCAACTGGTGATTTATTATATTTTAATGACCAAAGAGAAATACATCTGTTAATTTCTTCCTTCCCCAAAAGCATGAATTCCATTGAAAATAGTTCAATAAATATGTGGTTCCTATATATATAATATAAAAAGCTTAACTACAAAAAAAAAAATTAATAAAATGCAAAGGAAGATAAGGTTCCACTTCCCTTTTCACAAGTTTAGGATATTTCAGAGATACCAACTCATGGCTAATGTGTTACTAGCAAAGTATCCATGTGGGCTAACAATAATTTGGAAAGTAAATGCATAACTGAAATATTTACCAAAACATCCCCAGAGTACAACATAAAAGACACTTGCTGATCCACACAATTGGCAGCATCCAGAGAAACCTGACATTGAGAGGATGTTCACAGTGAAACAAAAAAGGCAACAATGAAAACTGTTTGGCTAGTTCAATCCTCAACTTCTTTTAAAAGTATCACTTTTAAAAGAATATTTAAAAATAAAAACCTATACACTTGCACTTCATCTGCTACAAGGTTTAATTAAGTTAAAACCCATTAAACTGACGAGTCACTTTAACAGTGAGAAAGTGGTGCAGCTGATAAGCCGGAGTTGTAGAGGCAATAGAGAGTACCAGGAAAACAAACTGGGTGACCAAGAGTGCTGCAGAGCAAGAAGCGAATAAAGAAAGCAGAACAGTAAAACCCCTGTTTGCAGCAATGTAAACATAATACGGCAGGAAAAAGCTAGCGAAGCGGTGCTCTTTTCATACTTAGCGGAGAGGATCGGGTTATAGGAGAGAGGAACAGGGCTCTGGGGGCATCCCTCCCAGCCTGCTCAGCCCCGCGGCTCAGCGCCCACCTCGGCCAGAGGGCCGGGCCCTTCCAAGGGCCGGCTGAAGGTTCTGCGGGCTCCGGGAGGCTGCGAGCGAAGCGCCGCCGACCACG
>JANPWX010000257.1:6125950-6147566 GCA_024734555.1 Trochalopteron elliotii | reverse complement strand
CAGCCAAATGCAAAGCCTGTGTTGCTAGCCCTGTCCCTGGCCAGGGCGGCTGCGTGCGGAGAGGGCGGGGAGGCCGTGAGGTGCAAGGCCGTGTCTCTGGGAGCACGGGGCTGGCCCGCCCCGTGCCCCGAGAGACACGGCCCGGGGAGGCTCGGGGGCTGGCCCGCCCCGTGCTCCGAGAGACACGGCCCGGGGAGGCTCGGGGGCTGGCCCGCCCCGTGCTCCCAGAGACACGGCCTTGCACCTCACGGCCTCCCCGCCCTCTCCGCACGCAGCCGCCCTGGCCAGGGACAGGGCTAGCAACACAGGCTTTGCATTTGGCTGAAAAGGCCCGGTCTCCTTAGACCAGCTCTACCGTTTTTTTTCTTTCCAGACAGGAAGGCCGGCTCATTCCCCGCCCAGGGGGAATGGACAGGCGCACAGGCAGCACTTACTAATACACGCTCAGAGTTTCAGGTTAATTTATTTTTAGTACCTGTTCTTTGGTACAGGCATTAGCTGGAAAATACAAGTATTTTCTCAGTGAAAAGTCGAACTATTTAAAAGAGCTTTACAGCACACAAAAGCCTTGCTAACAGAATCCGCTATCACATCAGTGCAAATGCTACCAGCAAAACTCCAGCAATACTTATGTTCATCAACATCTTAATTTTGTTATAATTCATCTTTCTCCGTGCAATTCGTTGTATTTGAAAAGACTTCAAGGTGGGGTGGATTCATGAAAACATTCAGTGCTTGCCCAAAGAAAGCAAGGCTAAACATTCTTCCAGGTCTGATGCCATTATAAGCTCAATTCTAAAGACACACTCATGTTACAGCTCAAGCAACTTACTCATTCAGTAAAAAGCACCAGTCACTAAAATCTGTATTATATTACAGTCACCATCTTGCAAAGAACTACTGAAGTTAAATGCTAGCACCAAAAAAACTTAAAAAAATACAAATCTCTTACTGTGACTCTTTAAAGATTTGTACAGAACATGTAAATAAGAAAACTTTGTTTTGTTTCTTTGTTAAAATTAAGTAATTTTGCAGTTCATTCAGCGCAACCAGGTAGTATTCAGTTGTGTCTGGTTTTTTATGCTTGTGTCCATCTTCAAAACTTCTCGAATCGCCATGGTAGCATAAGTGGATGGGGGAAGGGAGAACTCCATCTTTAGTGCCCTGAATTTGCCATCTATCAGAAGGTACAAGAGACAAAAAGCAAGAACAAGTGGTTAAGGGCATATATAATGCTTATTCTGGATGCCATCTAAACTGGACTAATAGCTTCCACAACCAACTTCCCAGCCCATAAAGCAAAACAGCCACCATCATCACACTCCTGTTTATGTCCACAGTGAAAAATTTAATTAAACTATTTTTTTAACATTTTCTCTCAGCACAAAGTGATGGTTTCAGAGTTTTCTTTTAAAAGCAAACATTTGTTCTTTCAGACTGACTTCCTAGCCTGTCTTCACTTTTCTGGAAAGCATCGTCAGAACATCTTGTGACCAGAGTTAAGTATTTGAGTCATCTGTGTTCAGCACCAATAATACAAGCTCAGTATATAGACAATTTGTGACTTAATTCCACCTTTGTTAGTTACAGACATTTACTGCTAAGCATTTACTTGATTTTACAGATGCCTATAAGAAAATGTAACAGTCAATGCAGATGCTGGAGGAATGGCTTGCACCCTTGAGAAATTAGGGTCCTTGTTTAGATACCTGGCTTTAGAGGTCATTGCTACCATTGCTCAACAGTCAATAGTTAAATGAAAGCTCCTCCTTAAAGGAGCTTTCAATATGTAGCAGTTGAAAGCAACAGCCAGATCAAACTTCCATTTAGCAAACGGGCAGAAAGATCAACTTACCTGTAGGGAGAACTGGTAATGGTTTTCCTTCCAGTTTATCCAAATCCGTAGTAAATAATGGGATTTTAGGATCGTCATATGCAACAACTTCCCTTTATAATACACATAAGATTTATTATTATTTTAAATTATTTAGGTTAACACATTTTATATAAACATGTATTTATAATACTATTTTTATTATTATTGCAATTTGGCATTTACAACTGAAATTGAATTAGGCAAAACAACGGGTAAAGCTTTATGTAGACGACTTGCTTTGGCTTTATGAAGATTATTAAAAGACAATTGTAAGTTAGTGAGAAATTTCTTTGCATAACTCATCTGTTTGCCCTTGTGTGCTGCCAGAATTTCCAACTATACAAGTATAGTTCATGAAATTAAGGGAAGAATGGTGTCAACTCTAAAAGTACCTAGCAGGAGTAAAGCCTTTCAAACAGTCATCCAAACTTTGAAAGGGCTTAAAAACATTTTACGATTTCTGCCCTTCATTTAGCAGAAATCCCATAACTAACCATGAGGCTGAAAAACCAGCTGGGAAGTGGACAAGCTTAATTTTCATTAGTGCTGATGTTTAAAGGGTATAAATATTTGTAATTTTGTGCTCTCTCCTAAACCCTCTATATTTTATTCTGTGCATCAGTGATCATGTCTTACTGCACATTTGTACAGGTCCCTGTTTAAAAGGTATTTATTCAGTTGCCATATGAAAACTAGGCTGTATCTCTAACAACAGTGATTTAGTAGTTTGAAGTGATACAAACTTTTCTGATTGACAGGTAATTGGAGACCAACTTTCTCACAGCAAGACTACAAAAACCCCTGTTTTGAATATTATCCATCATTGTTTCAACATAAGTAATTATCTATGAAGTGTTCAGGCAAGTCCTTGCAAGGAGTGAATGACTAGATAGATGTCTTCACATTCCTCCACCACAGAACTAAGGAAGAAATAAGGCTATGGTTCCACTTCAGCTGCACTAAAAACACTAGACAAGTGCAGCAAGATTCCTCTCTACCTATGTTTCAGTCTGTGTGGATGTGCCATGGGTGTGTCTCATGTTGTTTTGTACTTAAATACACTCTATGCTGTCAATTCAAGTGTAATTTCCTCTATGCTCCCACTCACCAGTTGACATTCTGAGGCCGAATGATAATCTTTCTGTAGGCTCCAGAAAGTGAGTAATCTCTGATTTTATGCCTCATGTTGCTGATGTCAAGGTTGTCAGCTACCAGCATCTCCTTGTAGGCCTCACCAACTGCAAGAGAGGAAAATATTTAATAGGAGAGAATGTAGTGTGGCCAATTTAAACAGCCTGTTTTCATGGATTGCTCCCTTATATTTAGTAGTTTTCAGCATATATGAGATGAATGCTACACTGAAGCTTAAAATTACTGCAAATCTTATTACCTGTTTACTTCTACACCCTGGTTAGTAGAGGCAGTAACAAAGAACACATCAAATCAAATTTCATCTGAAAAAAATTTACAAAATACTTTATTGACATTTAAATGCCATCACATATATGCTTTCCAATTTTCTAGACTTCACAGGACTAATCTCAGGTATATGAAAAAAAAATTAAAAATAAAAGGCCAGACTACCCATTACTCTCTCATTAAAAAGCAGCAAAGAGAAATCAGTTGACAATCTGACAACCAAGTACAAGAACAGTTCAATCCAATATTGAGGAAAACGTGCAGGGAACTCATGACTAACCTCATCTATAAGAACATATAGGGCAGGTGAAACCTAGGGCCAGCTACAAAGAGGGACTATACCAGCATTGTCCAGGCACACAGAAATGGTGTTAGGAAACTCAAAGCTCAGCTACAGTTGAAAGCAGCAAATGACATCAAGACCAACAAGAGCTCTGCTGCAACATAAGGATTGAAAGCATACAAGGAAAGTGATGGCCTGGTGCTAAATGGGGCAGCTGGTCTAGTGGCAGACAAGAGGCTGATGGTCTCAGTGCCTCTTTTACCTCAGCCTTGACCAGCAAAGTGCCCCAGGCCTCTCTTCTTATAGGCAAGGTAAGGAAAGAGAGGGACTAGCAGCAGTGGGAGTACATATGGGCTGAGAGAGCTGGCTCACATCATGGTGAAGTTTTTTCTTTTATCTCAGGGATTGTGCAAATCTAGGGATGCCTCACATAACTGCAGAAAACCAAGTGTTACACCCAACATCAGAAAGAGCAGGAAAGATAATTAGGGAATTACAGACCAGTCAGGCTCACTCTGGTCCCTGGGAAAATACTAATAGAGTTAATCCTTTTTTGGGCACACAGGGACTGGGGTTTTAATAAGGGGGGAGAACAAGAAAGAGAAAAAGCAAAAAACCCACCAACCTTACTGTCTTCTATGAAGAAACTATTGCACCTGTGGATGAGGGGAGAGCAGGGACTGCTGCCCGCCTCGCCTTTAGCAAGTTTAGATGCTGTATTCCCACAGCATCTTTGTATCTGAGGTTAGAACATTGCACTGGGTGGACTGGTAAGTGGGTAACTGCTGTCTGCCTCAGCATCTCAAAGTATAGTCACTACTGGTTGCAGCTCTACCTAAAAGCAGAGTTCCTCAAGGAACTGTGTCCTGTGAAATAGTGGAGGAGAGCTGGAATTTACTCCAACTTTTGGGCTACACCCAGCTGGGGTGGCATTCAATACATGCAAGGACAAGACTGCCATTCAGAGGGACCAAGGCACACTAGAGGAATGGGCCAATAGGAACCTCATGAAATTCATCAGGGAGAAAATCCTGTACCTGATTAACTCCTTGCAGTAGTACAGGTTAGTGAGAAATTCTGCTCTGCTGTCATCTGGGATTCCCAGTGGGAAGGAGACTGAGCAGAGCACCCTGGCAGCAACAAAAGGCTGACATTAATGTTTTAGAGATCTGAAGTGATGTATTGTCACCAAGGTTGAGTAGATCCAATCTTCCCTTTAAGAACAATCTTAAAGGAGACATATGTTTTCAGAGTAAATATTTCAGTTAACAGTCAGACTTACTTTTATGCTTTGGATAAATAACATCAAATCCAGGCAATGGCATCACTACATCGTGGATAGTGTAGTTATCAACATCTCCTTCTTCAATGTGAACAGCTGTGGCTACAGTCAGGACAGAAAAATGAAGTTACCAGTATGGATGCCTGTGACAGTTCACTTCAGCTAAATTTAAAATGAAGCCTTTGATTGAAGTAAGCTTACTCTGAGAAAGATAACCATGTTTTATCTCCACTTAACAGACAACATTTCTAAGAAAAGAAGTAACAGCCTCCAAGGCTGTCACAGTTACTGGCAGAATCACAGCCTAGCTTCCAGTGACTTAAAGCTACATGAAGTAAGGACTGCTAGAGGAACAGCTCCCTTCCATGTATCAGGCATATATATATAGAAGAAATACTGTAGGAAATGCCAGAGCAAATACCTGTGAAGAAAGTTTTAACTTTAGCTTCTGGTTTACAAGTTACTAATGCAATCAAAAACTTCTATGGTTAAAACTTCGTAACATCTTTCCACAGCTCTTCATAGCTCAACTAGGTTTGAGGTCATTCTTGAGAATAATCAGTCCTCCATGGTCTCTCTTCCCTATCCAGTTATTTGAAAAGACAGGCTAACAAACAGCTCACGGAAGTGTAATACCTAACTTCCAACTCCTTGCACAATTTCTCTAAAACAGGCCAATGGATTCAGATATCACTGGGCTAAAATAGGTGAGAGAAAAGAAATTATGTAAGCAGAAGACAGCTACATGCTTTGTTTTCCTAGGCATCTGAACTACACAGCATCACTGGCTTTGTCTGATTTTACCTCCTTTAAGTATGAGATCTCCTGGTACAGCTCTAAGTCCGTATTCTTCTATTCTCTTGCTCACCATATTATTCCACACATAACTCTGGTAGCTATGAATATACATTAAACGATTATTTCTTGGTATCTAGAGGTAAAGAAAAAAAATATTAAACACTAGAAAGATATATTTTTTTGTTTTTTCTGACAATCATAATCAAAAAGATGTATATTTGAAATGTTACCTTATCCAGCAAAAAGACTTACAGAATTTCTTGGTACACATATTTGATTTTTGTTCATTTTTTGAGAAAAGGATATGTGAAGAAATAATGCTTTTATACATTTGAAAACTTCACAAAAAAGAACTGTGCTTAAATTTACAAAAAAAACCCCACCCCACATTTTTTTAATTCTACAGGCCAAACATATGGGTCTATTATTCACTGAATTCATATTCAACCTCCTGAAATCTTAAGTAAACTTTGCAGCTGTGAAAGCACAGTGTTATTCTAATTATCTTCTTCATAAACAAGAAATTATTCCCCAGATCCTACAATGGGCCCAGTAGTTTGCTAGTGATGAGGTATTTTCTCCAAAGACTTGATCTTGATTATAGTACTTGAAAATGACAAGTGGATCCATCACCTCTATATCAGGTTGATTCATTAGCCCACTACCAGTTTGATTTATACTTTTAAAGCAACAGGAAAACACTAAAACTGAACAATTCTCAGATCCACATAGCTACTAAGTATAACTGTATTGCTTCCCACATACCAGCGAGACTGCTGTATAAATTGGAAAGCTCATTATGCATACATTAATTAGAGATGTCATCAGTTACTATGCAGCAGTACTTCCAGCAAAAAGGCAGGATAAATGTAAAGATTTTTAAACTTAACCTTCTACTCATCAAGCATGAATGAGTCTATTTTAAATTCATCCTGATACCATCAAAAGAATGTTTATTCAAGTAAATACCACCCAGCTTTTACACTCACTATGCCAAATGCAGAGATTATGTTCTTCATTCCATACTTTAAGAGTCCACGTAGAAGCTGTCCTTCCACGCACCTTTTTACAGGTAGTTTCTTGAGGGCTGCTGCTGGATCTTTAGTCTTTGCCCATTCTTCTCTGCATTTGACTAAGTATCCCTTTTCAGCTAGAACAAGGATGTAAAATAAAGATGTTTTAGCTAGACACCAAAAAAAGCATACATCTCACCTTTTGTTTAAACAGTTGAAAAATTAAAGTTTCAGTCATGGTAATTAGAGATGAACAGAATCACAGAACATTTGAGGTTGGAAGGCTTCACATGGAGCTTGAGCAGACACTAAGTATTCAGGTCCTTTTTCAGCCCCACTGCAAGAAGCTGCACAGCAAGGAAAGTGAGGCAGAAAGGGAGAGTCTGAAGATTGCTTCTCCACTGCTAACCTGGCTCAAGTTTTTCCTAAACATACAGTTCTTGGAGAAGAGGCAGAAACACATGATGTATCATTTTTCAGTTCTCACCTCCTGGTCGTGGTTTTAATATCAAATCCATTACTTCATTCCAGTTGTTCTGTAGAATAGCTCTAGGATTCAAATAGGAAAGTGTATTAAGAACTGACTAAATCTATTTTAAAGGGATTTAGCCAACTTATCAAAAAAATAAGTATTAGTGTTTAGACTTATGCAATATTAAAAGTAGTGCTATTATGCAAGATAACTGCTGAAGCAAGTTCAGAAACAAGATCTTTCTTGAATCTAAATTTAAAACTGGTACAGGCAATATGTTAGAAAAATGTTCCCAAAAATACATTAAGTTACATGGTGATAAGAGTAAAATTAAAAAAAAAAAAAGAGGGAGGGAGGATGAAAGCAACACATACCTGCCAATTTGATAAGTAGGAACAGCTGTGGTTCCAAATCTTTGCATTCCATAGTAATTAATGAATCCAATTTCCCTGAGTGAATGCATTGCTTGCTCTATCTGGTCATCAGTTCCTGTTATGTTTCTAGCATTAAAAAAAAAAAGTTATAGACAGATTAAGGGTTTATGCTATTTTGAGATGTCCCTTTATTAAAGCTCAACATCAATATTATATAGCATACATCAAATTCAACTGTCTCCTGCCAACAGGACTTCTTTTTTGTAACACAAGTTGCACTGATATCACTTATCTATTTAAAGAAAAAAATTTCCAACTGAACCATGTAAATACCTTCTAACATACTACCTGAGAACAACAGTGAAATGGTTTCCCTGCAGTTCTCCCAATTTCAGTGGATGGTTCTTGTAACTGAAATTTCCTAATTTGAAGTTCATCAAACATTTATTCAAATGAGCAAGTCTTTGTGCAGTGATTCTAAAAAGAAATAGACAACAGAGACCAATCTATGCTTAGAAAAGCAGATAAATACAGAAATAATGCCATTACAAAACAAAAAATAATGAGCCTAGCTTCCCCAATTTTCTACTGTTGCCTTTTCAAAATACTTTAATGAAACAGCTAAACGAAGATAATGCAAATCACTTTTCAAAATACTTCAATGAAACAGCTAAACGAAGATAATGCATAATTCTTAAGGGCACTTATACAAAAGAAAATGTATACTGTGACAGACTGTTAGCACTGCCTTTTCACATCTATGTTAAAACATGTACTCCAAAAAAAGTATATTGCAGTATTGATGTATACTGTACCCCACAAGCTGAACTCTGTGTCATCTGAGTAACTACTTCATGAATACACCCCAGTTAGCACAGTCACACATACAGAGTTAAGTAAAATTAGCTGCTGTGTATGCCTAGTGCAGATGAAGGAACATGGAATCCAATCTGTCACTGATACCTGCCATTTTTGTTGCTAGTATTTTTGGAAACATACCCTGTTCTTTGCATCACCAAGCTGCTCTTGAACACTTCTGCTACAATATTACCAGGATAGTGAAGTTTATGAACCAGCAAGGCCAGCATACTCAGCTTAGACCAGGATGGCAGCTGGCAATGTCCCCTCTCCTGTGCAGGAGAGTCGGGGGCTGTGACACCACTGAGCAGATGCCACACAACACTCACAGCACTCTGGAGCTCTTGGACACAGCACTGAATGTGATCATGTTAAAAAGTAAATGGAACAGCACTGCAGATGGCTACACCCCACATCTGGTTAACTGTTACCACTTGCAGCAACACCAGTCTGGGGCTTCTCACAATTCACAAATCAGTGTTTCCTTTTACATGGGCTAATGCACACACATACAGAACATGATATGAACAGTTCAGCAGTGGATGGTCTCCTTTTAGCAAGGATTTGATCAAACCTCTGGCTTTCAAGCTGTGAATTCCTCACTCAAGGAGTGTGGTTTGCAAAAGGTTGTAAGAAGAAGTGCAAGTAGGATATTCCAGCCACCTAAAATGATATTGTAATATACGACTGGGAGATGTCTATCATTCTCAGTTATGGATCTAACACTAATTTAAAGTGCCCAGAAACCATGTAATTATCTTAGAATATGACAAAGTAAATTTTATTTTCTCTTAGAAAGTGACTTCAGGGAGGAGGTTAAGGCAGGAAAGACTCATTTTTTGCTCCTTCTGGCTACTCACAGACAAGCAAGGGTAGTGTTAGCCTTCTCTGGAACTGTTCACAGAGTGCAGTGAGAAAGAAAATAGGATTCTAGCTGTAGAAAGGGGGAAACAAAAGCCAGGAAGGAAGTGGGACATTATTTTCACCACATCATTCTGTTTTTCTGCTGTTGCATGAGATCCAAGCAGCCTGAGAGCACGTAGGCAATCTGTCCCACTGCCAGGGCCAAGTACACGTAACCAGCCTGTGACTCAGAGCACCACCACTGAAAATATCAGCAGTAATCACACAATACAAAAGGAATGTGGCACCTTCATTAACACCTGTGCTTTCCAAGGTCAGGACCTGAACCTGCCATTTGTGTCACTGAGTCTTTCAGGTATTTAGTGAGATATCCAAGCTACCATGGTAGAAGTGCAAATACCCCAGACTGTACTTTTACTCACCTGAGAACAGCAATCTCTTGAACTGTTATAGCCCTTTTATCTTTAGTTCCCATGTAGGAAAATATGTTTGGCTTCACTCTTAAAAGCAACAGTAACAGATATTATGTATATTAAAATAGCAACAGATCAAACATAATTTTCAGCATAATTGCCTAGAATTATTAATCTTATAAATTAAAAATAGAAAAATATACCTACATTCCTCAGAACTAGGTTACAATTTGACATGTGTGCGACATTTTCTAATGGAATCCATGAGTACATAAAACACAAGGAAACTTCTCTGTTTTAATTATATGTAGACAATTCACTTTTAACATAACAGTGCTTTCAAAATACGAACTTTGAAGTACTTCTTTATATACATTCCCTTAATACACAAATGCACAGCCATCACCAACTTCACAAAAAAAAAAAATCACGTCCACTTCTTCCTTAAACTTCAAACATGTCTGTTTGAATACCATGCCTGCCCATTATGAGAGAGTATGAGAAGTTAATTTAAAATTTGATCCACTCCTTTCCCCGAGAGGAAAATTTCCTTTCCTTTTCACTTTGTACTTTACAGTCTGTGTTAGAATATTTCCAGTTATTCCAGTTAAGGGCTCCAGGGGGTAGCAGGATTGCCATCACATACAGTTTTACACCTAACTAAGCTCTTGCCATTCTGTTCTCAATACCAATACTAAGTAGTTCACTGGTTACAGTCTAGATTACAAGCAGTTTTTTGGACAAGAAGGGCAAAGGGAAAAGAAGGGGAGAAATGGGGAAATTTCCCTATGAGTAGATCACTGAACTGACCCAATTTTAAAACTGCTCTTCCTCTGCAATTCACTGTGTTCATGTCACGCCTTGGCAAATCTTTTTGTTTCTGCACTTGATGGGGTGAAAGGAACTAAGCCTGTGTTGCCATGGAGAAATTAATACATGGAACAACAGTTTATCAACTGTAACTGCTTAGGAACCGATCAGCATATTATCACAACAATATCTGACAGGTTCATAACAAATTTGCATATATTCACACACTGGGGAAAAAATGGCTTTTAATTCAGCTTACGTACATTGAGGCTTTCAGCTGCCAAGTCTTTCTCAGATCAGCCAATGTCAATTGTGGACTTTTTCCATTGAAACAGTAGAGTAGTCTTTAAAATTTCTTAGGCTTTTTGTTTTCATTTTGTTTCACTCTCATCTCCTCACAAAACTTCTAAGTTTTAAATCTGATGTTCTAAAGTAACTTTTCATTTTGAACTGTCTACAAATTAGAGAATAGCCATCACTTGTGTTGTTCTTACGTAATTCTGAAGCATAGTATTTACAGCAACAAGAAACATGGAGGGGGAGGGCTGCACACCAGCCAGGATGGCAGAAACAACAGCCTTACCTCAAAAATTTGGATAGGACATTAATGGCATCCATAGTGTCCTTGTTCTCCTTGTACAGTACAAAATGGCAGTAGCTTCCCCTAGACTTTGGCCAAGAGTGTTTTCTTGGATCTTTAAAAGCAAAAAGGTTAAAATGTCACTTTTTAAAAAAAATACTGTGTTGCATTACATTTACATTGCAGCTACATTTATTCTTAATATGCGAGATTCAATTTCTGCTAATTTCCATCCGCTTTTAAAAAAATGAAAAGGAAAGAGTTAATTACTGACAGCAAAAGTTGTAAAGCATGTTGAGAAAGACTTCCCCCTCCACTGGACTGTAAACTTCTCTTTAATCAGTTCTGTCACCTAGAAAATCCCGAATGAAAGAGTGACAGTTCCTTTCTCATGAAATTATCTGAAAATATACCCTAGTCATTTAATTGCTGTATCACCTGATTAAATTTCTCAAAACCATTGTCATTATACTGATTTTCAGCAACAGAAGTTACACCACGTTTCTTCTAGCTCCTTCTATAATTAATAGTTGAGGACCACTGGAGCCCTGTTTGTGGGAAGACTACCATTATTATTTATAGTACAGACATATTCTTTATTTCTGTAGTATTTTTTCTGTGTCTCATACAAAAGGATGAATCATATCGCTACAAAACCCTAAAACATCATCCTAAACCCTAAAACATCATCCTCAAAAACTGCTATGAGATGGCTCTTTTTAAAATCCAATGGGAGCAAGAAATCTGGTACAAGAGAGACATTAACATACAATCCATGGCAGGTATGGTGCCATGCTTAGAGAAGGCCAGAGGCTGAAATAACTTCAGATCCCACAGACTAACAACTGATTGACAATTTTGTGCTACTATTTGACATTTTCTGGAAAAGGAAACTGTCAATGACTTGTTAAGCTTTTCTTTGCACATAAAACGCCCCAGAGATAAACCTTCACTTTCCAATAATCCACTGTCAATAGCATTAATGGGAAGGGAGACTGATCCTACAAAGGTTTAGCAACCAATTTTGAGGTTCCTTCAATTCTGAGGATTATCAATTTCTTGTTATTTCAAAACAAAACTAAGAATTCATTTTCTTTTAAATTCAAGAATTCATTTCATTTTAAATAAGTCCCTTATTTAAGTTGTCTTGCTAGCCACTAAGCAGACATACCTGGTTTTGTAAAAATAGGCATAAGCATCTTTCATAACAGCAAAAGCTTACTGAAAAAGCCAGCCTTATTTCAACATACAAACACCAATGCAGGAAGGAAGTGCTTGAGAAATACTGGGGTTTCTTTCACATTGGTTAATAAAGTGCAAATATCCCACACAGATAGTAAGGATGTTTAATTCTTGCTTGTTTTTAAGAAGCTGCCATTCATGCACACACTTCTGCAAAGATAATTTTGGATTCTACAGTATGAAACACTACATGTAGAGGTTTTAGTCACTTAGAATTATTGCATCACTTGTCTTGCACCATCAGTTTCCAAGCACAAGCCCCACTCCCAGAGTTTCATAGGACCTGGAGACCTCATGCTCCTGCCTGTCTCCCCTTCTGAGCCACCACTATTCTTAAATTCAGTCAATGAAATACTGCATTCAGCTGGAAGAGCAAGGTTCCCCATGAAGATCTCAGCAATTAGAAAGGAAGAGAGCAAGACAGAGCTCAATTTCCAAAGGAGAATGTTCTCCAGCTGGAGCAGTCTTTATATTTAACTAATACATCTTGCACATGGCCATTTCAACACACTTCAAGAAGTGAGCCCTAATGTCATCTACACTAAAAGGATTCTGGAGCTACTATACAGACCAATGGGCTCCTCATGCTTTGGGCATCACAGCCATGACCCTATCCAAAGGAGGCTGCAGCCACAGTCCTGATACTCACCCAATACTTCAGAGCATTCAACTGCATAGATGGAACAGTGGGATAATTTGCAGTCCTTATTGTTGTGTTTCAGAGTCATGTTACATTTTTTGACAATAAAAATTCTATTTCCAAACCTTCTGCTGAAACTCGAAGTTTGGAAGCTCTTTTTTAATAGCAGGGTGTGTGATAAATGCTTTTAAAGTTGTATAAGGACAGATAAGAGTGTCTGAAATATAGGCTGAAGGGCAAAGGCTTGGCTAACTGAAATCCATGGAAAATCTACCATAGTTGTCAACATGTACTGTCAAAATTGATAATTCATATCACATATTACTCGTAGACTTTCTCTGCACCAAATGAATACTGCCTATACTGCACCACAAAACAGAGGTAGAACAAGCCTAATTCTTGGGTGTTTCAGGGCATTTTAAGTAATACTTATGTGTAGGGACTTTTAAGAAATTGTTGCAAGTTTGGCCAGTCCTATTGCTATTTAGGAGATCATAATGGTTGGCATTTCATTTTTGTTAGTATGAAATGTCAACATCTCTTACCTGTTGCAGTTCTGACCTCTATCCCAATGCAGAGCATAAAGAGTACAAAAGAGTAGCATTTAATTTTTAGATTGACAAAGGGTTTTTAGAGGTGAACATGCAGGTTTATGGTAATGGGATTTTTTATGCTTTAGGGAGCATCCAACAGCTAGGTGGTGGATGACAGCAATTTAGATAATTATGGAATGGAATCGTGCAGAGGCAAACAGTGAACATATGGAAAGCTTCAACTGGAAATGCAACAAACTTGATTTGTGGACAATGATGAAACAACAGTTTACTGACAATTTACTAAGACAGTACTTTAAGTATTTGGAGGGTAAACAGACTATAGACACAAAGCAGCTTCTGATTTTAAATTTTAAGGAGCACGTTTGGCAATTTTTTATGTTATCAACAAAAGTAATCAGGTATCTCAGCTAATAATCAAATATTCTACACTTCTGAAATGTTTCTTGCCTGGGGAGCCCATTCATAACTGAGACATGTTCGTGGCTATATAAACAAGAAAGATAAATATAATCCTGACTAAAAAGAACTTCAATCTTACATCTATAAGCATTTGCACACACTCACAGAAACTGACACATCTCCACCAACAAATGCACAGGTGCCTGCAGCATGACAGCTGGGGAATACCAGTTTAAATAGATGATGCTTCTCTACAACATGGTGCTCCACATAATGTTTTAATCCTAGAGACACACCACTAAATTCTTTTCAGCATATTTCAAATACTTAAACTCTTTGATATAGTATCCCCTAAATCAGCTTAACAACATCCACTTGACTGTAACAGCAGTTAAAGAACAGAGGCAGCAGAAGGAAAAGGTGGAGGAAAAACCATTACAAACCAACAGGGAACAAAACTGGCTGAGGAGAATTTTGTGCTGGTAAGTATACATACTCCATGCAAAAAGCATGCAAACATACACATTTTCTAAACATGACTAAATAAGACACATAAACACATTATAATTGGATCAATAAAAATACAACATTCCCATATTGGCTTACAACAAGCCTTAAACAATTAAATTAAAAAGGAAATTATTTTATTTCCCATTTTAAATTACTTTATTTCCTTGTCCTTCTTCCAACTCTTTTGTCTTTAAAATTAAAGGGTTAGGCTTACATACCAGCATTTGTAGTAGGTTGAAATGACAGAGGAATGCAACCAATTTAAACCAAACCCTAGTATCTTTAGTTAAATGGACCATTCTGAAGGTAGCTAATCCTCTCAACTTACAGTAGCACCAAATTTTTATAAAATTAAAAGTGTAAAACATGTTAATTTATTCCCAGCATCCAAAACAGTATTTTGCAAGATTAGAATGGATAACACTTCATTTTGAAAATCCTTCATTACTTTGACTATTTCAAAAGATTAACTGTGATCTATAACAAATAAAGATCATTTTCTGCAAATATAATTAGCCTTGGAAGCACAAGTAATGATCATGGTAAATAAACTATGTTTATATGAAACTATAACTCTGAGAAAACAAAAAGATGCTTGTCTCTATTAAAGTAATTGAGAATTTTGTCATGAATATTCAAGACAATCAAGATTACACCCTCTATCAATCTAATGTACATTTTCCAACTACAACCTCTTACATCCACAATGCACATTTGCACACACAGTTAAGATCATGAAAGTTAAATTCAAAAAATACTGAAAATAAAGCCTCTGTTTTGCCTATTCCCACTGAAGTAGAAGATAATGTTCTCTCTTCTAATATGGTTGAACTGGATGAATTATTTGGAAAGAAAAAAAAAGTAGAAATTAAAATTTAAAATATTTCTTGTGGCCCTAATCATTTTAGATGCACACTATCAGCTGAAACGAGGAAAAAATGAAGCAAGACTACATTAGGAAGCACACTCACTTGAAGTACTTACTAACAATTTTTACTTTGGGGATAATTTTAGCATTTACTTTACCCATCTGCTGTGATACTGAAACTCACTTGCCAATGCTTTTTTCCCAGCAGCATGATAAGCAATAATGTATTTCTTTCCATCTCTATCTTCTGTTTTAGTCTCCAGTCCTGGAAACAAGGACTTCACAGCCTGATGGATGATGGTTCTTTTTTCTTTGGTGTCTTCAATTACCTGTGTTAATACACATACATGCTGAAACCCAATAAATTAATACAAAAGGGGAGGGTGCCTTAAAGGAAAAATTAGCTAGATAAGATTATTTAATGTGTGAATCCTTATTTGAAACTACTAGATATAATCCTATTCATCTCCATGTCCCAAATTTAGCTCAATAGTTATTCTTTGAATATGTGGAATATTTGAATGTTTAAAAATATCAAGATTTTAATTTAATTTTCTTATCTTTCTTGTTGCAAAAGACCATATTTATCTTCTTTTCTATTAAATCACTAAACACTGACCTTGAAAGTAGTGTTTCATCTGGATAGATGTTTTATATAAACCTGCTTATTCTTTAAAACTATACCAGACAGGAAACCAAAATACTGCTAGATAATTTAAGCACCACAGGAATTAAAACCTATATTTAAGTTACTGTGTACAGTCTCACCAAAATCAAAGTGACAACTCACACATGCATGAATTCGAGTATATCTGTAAGAGTTTACAGAATTAACCCCTAAACTGGGCACAGTCTGGTGTTATCTGCCACATCATGTTCAAATTGCTCTTACACCTTACATGCATTAGAAAATGTGTACCTTTCCTACTCACTCCCTCCCTGCCTCTCTCCCTCAGCCTCTCTCTGCCACAATCCCAAACTCCATATAATTTATTAATTTTTACCTCTATGGCAACACTAGTTTCCTTATTCTTAAAAAGCTGGAGCTCCTCTAAACGCTGCTTGTCTTCGTCTGACAAAACTGTAAATGTTTCTTCTGATGGGTCCTAATACATATTTGGGGAGAAAAAACAAACATCCAATAACCAACTTCCAGTCTTTAAATGTTCTTGCTTAAGGAGCATTAAGAAGCATAGCTATTACCAAATCTTTACCTCAAAATTTACCTCATCATCCACTGGAACAGAAAAGTCATCTAAATGGCTCACACGTCCATCTTTGCCTATTTCATGGACAACAAAGTCTGAATATCTGATAGAAAGAAACATGTATTACATTTATAATAAAAATCCCACATCACATAAAGTACTTTCCTAAAAAAGCTGTTTGTTAGCAGAATTTGCTGAAGAATTCTGAATTCATGTAATTCAATTCACATAACACAAACTTAACCAGGAGAGCTGTACCTATTCCCACCTCCCAGAAGAATACCACAGGAATACATCCAAATACAGCAGACTTCTTTGCAGATCACCAAACACCTGCTGTAGTTACTCTGAGTCATTTTCTCCCTAGCTTGAAAAGATCAGTAATGCTTATCCTCAATCCCAGTCATTACTGGCAATTAAGACTCTACTGCATTGCATTAACTACTGCATTATCTCTGTCACTTCAAATAACCTGCAAAATAAAGTGCATTTTAGGCATTCTACACAAGGCAGGACGAATTCAGCTTTTTTCATATATTCAGTTGCAAAGAACATCATTCAAATAAAGTTACTCTGCATACTCCATGACAGCAAGAAAGAATTTTACTGTGACATTTTCAATCCAGTCGCTCATGTCTAATAATAAAAACAGCTCAACTATAACAGAGCACAGTTGGTTTGTGCTGCAACTGCTAAATGGTTTTTAAGAAGCATTTGCTAGCAAAGTGGGGAAAAAAAGAAAATAACTCCTATTCTATCAATGTTGAAAGATGAATAAACCTTCACCATGGAAAGCTTTCTACTGTACCTCCCCCAAGCCCCCTTTTGCCATCCCTTTGTGCAGATATACACCATTTGGTAGAATTCTCTCCTGAGGAGTGTTACATGTCCTCTCCTGTGTTAACTGTAGCTGTCTAGACACGCTAGTGATGGTACCATAAAAATGCCAAGAATTAATTAATAATAGGTGTTAAAAACTAGGATCCAAAAAAAACCCCCCACAAACCCACGAACTTTCTACCACATGGTAGCAAATTGGCCAACCAAATTGGCAGATTTCCCAGAAGAAGGTTCAGCACAGATTATGTTTCCCAGAGAAGGATTACACTAGCTTCTTAATGCTGCACATAAAGATTAAATACATACATAATATGCATATATCATTTTATTATGTAAAATTATCTAGATATGAAGCTAGTATTTAAACACAGGGACTTTTCAGTGTGTAAACAAAGCAACCTTAACTGCTTTGCTAAGTCAGGGAAACAGTGAATCTCACTTCAGTGAGCTTTTGTATTTGCATTTTGTTTTATTCAAAGGTATTCTTTAATTTTAAAAACCCATAAGTTTCATTTTAAAAAGCTACTAAACCCCAAACATCTTATTAAATATATAATGTATGTATATAATAAATTCCACTTCCTGAATTTTAAAACTCCCTTCAATGTAAATGATATTACAACTGAGCAGACATAAATTAAAGCCTAACTATACTTGTTTACAGACATTAGGACAAAAAAAGTCAGAGCAAAGCAAAGGACCAAAGAAGGATGTTTTCAATGCCATTTTTCAGTGCATCTTGTATCAGCACTGAGGAGAAGTGCAAAAGGTGGGTGTACTGTGTAAGGTTTTATGTGTGCTGCTGCCAGAGAGCAAAGGAAACAGCAAAGGTCAGTGTAATCATGTATCTCCACTCATACACAGCTTCCTTTGTCAGGGCTCCATTTGACAGGAAAACAAATTAAAACAAACAAACCCAAAAAACAAACAAACAAAAACAAACAAGCCACAATCTAGAAAAGCCCCAAATTAAACCTTGCTTTTAGTCTCAGCAGTAAAAAAGTAATGAACCTCATGTAATCCAGCTGCAATCTGTGAGAACAAAAAGGAAAATGGAGAACTACAGCTGTGTTACACAAGGAATTAACAAATGCAACAAGACAAAGAGTTACCTCTCTTTCAAGATTCCAGAAAACCCTTTATGAGAGCTAACAAATTTAGTTATGCCAACATCGCTTTCTGTCAGTCCATGCTTCATCATGTCTGCAAAGCTCTCTGGATCTCCATCTTCATCACTGTCCTCTAGTTCCTCTTCTTCCTGCTCCTCACTTTCCTCATTGGGGATTATTTCACTTTTCATGTCCTCGGGTTGTTCTGTTACAGTCTCAATACTCTGCCCAGAGTCGTTCCCTGCCTTAGACTTCTCCAAGATCTTCTGTCTTTTAATTTCATCTGCATTGGCCACATCATCCTCAGAGCGAGGACGTTTCAAGGATACACTATTCATTCCTACAGTTTCCATGTTTAAGGCACAGGGTAGGATAAGAAGCCCTGAGAAAGAAGAAGAAAGGCTTATTTTCTGTCTGCTAAGAGCAATATCAATACATAGTCACTTCACTCAAAGGACTCTGCCCCTTGCAATTTTTCATTAAAAACCATAAACTTTCTGCATTGAAGTTAAACATCAAGTAAACATTTAGAACACCTAGAAACAATATGTACTTGGGGAGGAAAAGGAAGGAAATGTGAGGGCAGCATGCATGCTGGACTACAGCAGAGTAAGATTCAGTACTACACTGACCATTTACCACCATCATCACTCTTGCCCACCCTTACCACGGCTGCCTCCAGGCCTGTGCACACACAGGCTCTGCTGTCAACAGCAGTCTGGTGCCTAAGAAACTGTTTCCAAGCCTTCTCTTAAACATGACGACCCTCAATTATTCCCTTTTCTACCAAGATTCCATCTTGCAAAGACTGAGAGAGAATGGCTGAGTTCCCCCAAAACTTGAAATCTCATGTCTTCCTTCTCTGTGTTCTTCCAACACACAGAATGCCACACATTCTCAAGTCAAGGTGGCATCAATTCAGCCCAAAAGGTTAAGAGGGATTAGCCCAAATCATTGAATTAGTGAGACAAACAAAACAACAAAGACATTTAACAATCTCTGAGAAGAACATGACTACTCATGCTGGTGGAATAGGGCTCAGAGCTGCCCCCTTTGTGTCAGCAGAACCACTGCCTTCAGATCTGAAAAGAAGAGGAAAACTAACTCTTTGAGAAAGTTTTATGTAAAAAAAAATTTATGAAAACATATATGAATGCAATCATTAGAGAAAGCAGCTGCCCCTGACCCAGGTATCAGCAGTTATATAGGGGCAAACACAACTGCTTAGATGGACATGCTAATAAATACAATTGCAAAAGTATTACCATCCTAGTGACACAACACATTATTGCTACTTAACAGGAGAGAACCTTGCTTTTATTTCTAAAGTGTATAAAAGGAAAGTGGAGTTCCTATAATTAGGCATGGATAGGACCTTTCTTCCAGCATCTCTCAACTGGCACAGGAGTGTACTGGGAATAAAGTGCAGGTTTTGGTAGCAGGGGCTCCATGGGAGGAGGCCATAAACTGCCCTGTGTGGGCCATGGCCACTTCCAGCTGGCTCCATGAACCTGCCATCCTCCAACTTCTGGGATGAGCACATGGTGCCTCCCCTCCCGTTTATTTGGGAAAGGGAGAAGCTGCCAGTGGCAGCAAATGCAAAAAAGTGCAGGAGGAGACACGTGACAGAGTGCTCAAAAAGGCACAGGGAAGCATGGAGAAGAGGACAACTGCTGTGGACACAGCTGGAGATGCACTCTTGGAAGGAGACTCTCCACACTGGAGCAGGGACACCCCTGAAGGGACCACGGCCTGTGGAGGTGCCCACAATGGGACAGGAACACCCTTGAGGGGCCCACGGAGAGGACCCACATGGGAGCAGAAGAAATGAGCAGCAGAAAGAAACCTCCACATACTAACCCCAACCTCCTCCCTGTATTATTTCTCTGGCCAATAAACAACATAATCTATCCCATTTTAAAGGGTATGTTTTTAAAGGAAGTCCCACTACTAACTTGACAATCAGCATGTGCTGGGTTGGTAACTAATTGTTACCAGTTAGCTGTTAGCCACTGCTGACTTCATGGCCTGGACTCCCCATTGAAGAGATCACCAGCTTACAGTAAGGAAGCAGGAACGACTCTTTTAGAAACACCTAACATGTTTTGCTCAAATGAAGAATTGAAAAGGCATGCTACAAAAATAAATGAATGAAAGGGAAATAAGGAGAGACTTATAAAATTAGGTCTACGTACGGCCTGAAGAGTGACAAGACACACACACAAGAAAGCAGAACAATTAGCAAAACAATATACCTTCAAGCTGAAAGCACCAATTTAGTCTGTCTTCCAATAAAAGTTCATAAAATTCTTCTTTCAAGAGGAACAATAAATAAAAGTCATAGCCAAGTGAAGCAATTCACCACTGTTTCCAGATCCTCTTCCCATGTACCAAAATTTACAGAGGCTGGGTTAGAAAGCACTGAAGTAGAAAAGGCTTTTAGATGGCTTGTGTGTATCTTCACACAGCGAACAAAACAGCACTCAGCATAGTGAAATCCTCTGAGACATCTGCCAAAGGTAGTAACAAGAGAAATTGCATGTTTCTTAAATAGCACTGTAAGACCCAGTTATTGAATGATACAAACTGTTAGAAGAATTCGATGTTGGGCACAAACACTCCAAAGCTATCACACACAGGCTATTCTCACAGCACAAGAGTGACTCACATACTACAAAGTACTATCCTGTGCCCAACAGCAGCCATCACCGGGGATAAATTCTGCAGGATAATTGCTTAAAGGAGCACGTTGAAGTGAGAGGGGCACACACTGTCTCGCTTGTGCAGATTGCTAGTGAGAGGCGCTTATTACAGCTGCTCAACTGTCCCGGCCCTTTTCCTAAAAGGTGTTTCCATGAAAGTCAGGATCTGCATAAATATTAACTCCGCAGCAATTTCAATGTTATAACGGAAACTGAGTTTACTACTATAAACACTCGTTTCTCCCCAACAAGAAACGCCGAGCGATTGATTACTGCTGCCGCGGTCCCTGCCAAGCAGGCACGGCGGGGGCTGCAAGGCAACTAAGTAACAGAGGCGGAGCACGGCGGCGCTGGGTACGAAGCCGCTTTCTCTTGAGACGAGGCACGTGGGATTAAAAGGCGTCCGAGGAGAGGGCGATGTTGCAGCAGCAGCGCCCCAAGGCCCACCCTTGCGGCGGGGGCAGCGCGGAGGGCGCAGGCGGGGAGGGCAGCGGCGCCC
>JANPWX010000257.1:6106074-6125557 GCA_024734555.1 Trochalopteron elliotii | reverse complement strand
CGAGGGGCTGGCTGCTCCTGCCCACGCTTCCGTCACCGCCGACCTGCTCAGGCTTCCTGCGAAGCGTCTAGGGCAGGCAGGCGGTGATTTACAGAAGTGCAGCGCTGCAAAACAAAAGTTTGATTTCCAAAAGACGGCTATAGCCAAAGCAGGAAATCGCGTACATGAGATGGTGGCCTTCCTGAGCCTCCCCGGCATCCGAAACACATTGAACTAACTGTACATTAGACCCAGGACAAGGGAATGTTCGAGTACCATTCAAAACCTATACTGTACCTATGGAAATCACTTTAAAAACCAGGCCAGATCTGTGCTGTCAGTCTTTTCTGACATAGTCAGAATGTCATCTTCTACCCTCTTTTCTATTTTAAGTGCTGGTCCAAGGAAGGTATTTTCATTAACTTCAACACGTAGATTTGTCCTTTTTTTTAAGATCTTGTGTGACATGTCCCAATCCCAGCCTGTCTCAGACTTCCTCTTAACCAGGCTATTAATACCAGTATTTAGTGTCTCATGCCTCTCATTCTCTAGTTGTATTGTATTCACAGTCTTCTTATGTGATGAGTCTTAAAACTGGTGTGTGTATATGGTTAACTTATTTTCTCATCTCTTGTACTTACCTTCCCTCTTGGAGTAGAATAAGAAAGAAAGTAACAGAGTACTTTGCTTGGGATTTAAAAAATCTCGGGTATGCATGCATTGCTCAATGACTGGCTTATAAAGGACCCCATCAAGGAAAAAAGGAAGGAGCAAAGGTTAGTTCTGAGTTAGAGGTGGATCAATAGAGATTTCTTTAATAAAGTCCTAGGGGATCAAATCTTGTCTTTTCTACAGAACTTCAGTTTAGCCCCTGTGCAGCCTACACACTTGGAATTTAATTAACCCACTAGATACCAGTAGGTATATCAGGAATGGGCTCAGTGCACTTCTGAGGAGAGGTGAACAGTGGACTGGAAACAGCAATGGAATTTAGTGATTGACAAGGCAGATTATGGCACTTCTGACAGCTGTAGTGTCATGGAGAAAGCCAGTTCCAGGCTGCCTCAGTGGTAGGTGCAGCACAGAAAGGGCTGTGTGTCATTTGAAGATTGCTGTCTTTGGCCATTGTCTGTGGCTGTGGTATATTGAAAAGTTGTTTCTTCACCTCCCCCAGGCAAAAACATCTAGCTGAAAACATCTGGCTGAGGGAAACCTTCAGCAAGACTTCTATCATGCATTGGTCTGATGGCTATCGATAGAGATGTGGACTCCATGGTTTGAATGCATGAAGCTGTTTTATTGATTTCAGAGCTCAGTATTTATACCTTTTCAGCTGTAGCTAAAAATAACTACTTGCTTAAGCAGTAACAACCATAACAACCATATCTATGTTTCTTATTAACATCATTTAGCTATAGGCTAGCACAGATCTGCACAAACATGCACAGTCTTGCATGGTTTCTCATAAAAAAGCATACCAAAGCACACCCAAGCACACCGTTATCTCTTGCTTCCTTTAGGCTTCTGCTTTTTGCTGCCAGGGCTTATGGCCTACCAAACTTAGCACATCTACTTCTGTAATGATTTGAGCAGTGCTCTGAGTCCTGCTTTCTAGCTGTATTCCCATATTGGTCCAGCTTGTTTCTGTCATGTAGCTTCTTGCTTCTTCTATCTTGTGCAGGTGAACTTCCCTAAAATACTTATTTTTCCTCCTCCAAATTCCTACATTAAGTACCTCCTTGTCTACAAAATCCTTGTCAGTAATTAAGTAGTTCGTATCTTACAACTATGCTTGGTATGATAATTACCCTTCTCTTAGTTCTCCTTGTTGACTATGTGTTCATCTATCATCCACTGTGATCAGCTCAGATAGAATTTGGAGTGGTATGAAGTACCTCATACACTGAAGAACCAGCATTTTGAAGGACCTGCAGGTGCTACCACAAGGTAAATAGCTTAATAAGATCATTCCTATGTGTTTCCCAGGTCTTCTAATATATTCAGAAAAGTTTATTACTCCTTTCTCAGTACCAACAAGCATTCTCTGACATATTAAAGAACTGTCTGCCCGTGTCTGAGAATCTACAGACAAAATCCCTGAGACCACCCTTCCTATGGTTCAGGGGCTGGAAGGAGGGAAATACTAGTTCTGCTTCAGAGATAAAACTGATCTGGCCCAGCAGGCAGAGACCGTCGGTAGAGACCACTGATGATGGCTTGCTCAATCACCTTCTGCTATGATTTATCCTTGACATGGTTTCCAAGTGTAAGCTGGCAAAGGGCTCACACTCATGACCCCTTTCTCTTTCCATTAGTCAAGTGCTCTTTTTACATAAAGACTTATAGTGTAAAATATGAGAAGAAAATAATAATATGGCTGCAACTTGAGCTTTTTTCCCCTCTGGTTGGTTTAACAATTAAAACTCCCTCTATTATAAATGATCTAATATATCCATTGGGTGGTATCATTAAAATATTATTTTAATCTCTATTACAATGTATTGGTACATTGCCATAGAAACTTTGTTTAATGTAACCTAAAGGTGGTTTCTTTTGTGGAAAAAAAAAATGACCAACCATGAGCAAACTATAATAAATTTGTAATGTCTTCCTATTCTCAGACTCCCCAGGAGGGGAAATCAGGATAGCTCATCTCAGCAGATGGGAGCATAAATCTGGCTAGGAAGAGAACGCAAGTGAGAAGCATGTTGAGTCAGTCTCCTCCAAAGATGCTCATTGAAAATCTTAAGGTACAAAGTTGAGATGTTCCCAGTCCATAGAAAAAGCTAATAAAATAGAGCAGCAATAACTGCTCTCACTCTTCTTCAGTTTTATGCCTCCCAGGGGCACAGACAATTAGGCAGATAAGTTGTAATTTTCCACCCCTTTGCACCAGCTGCTCTTAACTAGTCTGATTTTTACCTGTCACTAATAGCACCACAGAGAACTAAAATGAAAGAACTATTAAAAGCCTAATGTATTTTTCATATGTAGGTTGTTTGCATTTTTCATACTTATTTTGAGGCCTTGCATGAAGCAAAAAGTGGGGGTGATAATAACTCATTACCATGTAAAATTTAAAAATATAATATTATGAAAAAGGGATTTTTTTAAAATACAGAATTTTATTCACAACACAATTTCAGTGATAAGGTTCTCTAAGGAATTTTGAAAACAATCCAAAATGAGTCATACAGTTTTTAAAAATAATGACAATAAAGGGTTTTCTGAGAACACAAATTATCAAAGTTTATAGCACTTTAATAGGCCATCACCTTTAAGCTGATTCTTCCCCTTTTCCCTTCGCCCTTTATTTTTTTAAATAAAAATCTGCTTATTTTTCAAATTCATCTCTAAATCCTTTTGTCGATTAGTTGGCAATGGAGGAAAGGTGGAAAAGCATCTTATCTAGACAGACAAGGAGAATTATAGGCAGAGAGGAGTTTTTTTGACCAAGTCTTCTCATCTCTAAAAAAATTAATGCGTTCTACAGGGTGATTTTAAATTAAGGATGTATATGACTATAGAAAATCAACCTTAAGCATAGGATTGGGAGGCAAGTGAAATATGTTTTCTCTTTTTACCTTAATTTCACCATCAGACAGTTTATTCAGGGGTGCTGTAAAGCTTTGCAGCAGTGTGGACAAAACAGGATGTGATCACCCACAGATGAACTGAGTGGCACTGTTCAGTTTTTGCAAAGATGGTAAAGAACAAACATAATATGAAATAGGGATCTGAGCTGGAGGAATAATTACGTTTTCCTGCCCCTATTCACAATTATCTCAGAAGGCCTTAAAGGGGTGAAAGACCTTCCTGTGTGTTTGTGCAGAGGAGGAGGGGAACAGCTGGGACAGGACAGAGGCTGAAGTGTGAGCTGCCCGCAGGGCTGATGAGCGAGGGTGGGGAGTGGTGCTGGGTGGGACCCTCTCTTGCAGCAAGGCTGCTGCCTCACAAGCGGCAGGAAAAGCCAAGGCTACAAAGGTGGAGGGAGAAAATGAGCTCTCCTGTCAGCTCATGCTGCTTGAGTGCTGACCTAGGGGGTAGCAGAACGTGCTCTTTACATGCCTGCCTGCCTTTCCTATGCCTGCTGTCACACTGGGTTTTCCATGAATTATTTTAGCTGCCTTTGATCACTTTTATTGCTGTGAAATTTTGTACCCTATTAAGTCCTGGTAAAATGCCTGTTTTTCTCAGTGCAACTGGATCTGGCCACTGAAAACTGTTTGGAAGCCACAGCATTAATATCAAAGATTCACAAATGTGAAACTGAAATGGATTATGGGAATACCTGGGGTATTTTTTATTCAGAGTTGTGAATGACTTTAAAATCTCATTCCTCATCATCCATACAGAAAATCCTGGTACCTGAGTTTGGTTAACTTTCAGATTATAGCCACAATGTGGTACTCCTTCTTTATGTGCCTAATTCTGCATGTAGACAATAAAATTCAGAATACAAGTAATCTTTCACCTTTCTATCACCCATCACTTTCCTGCTGTCTGAAGATACTGGGATATACAAAGGAGACCTCTGGCATTCATCGTTCATATATGGAGTTGTTCAAACTGATTAGCACTGGCAAAAGTAATCCCTGGGTCCTCCTGACTGCTCAACAGCAAGAGCACAACTGACTTCAGGACACTCTGTAGAAGCAGTACATAAAACATTCATGATTTCAAATAGGAAATAGGTAATGTTAAGTGTGTTATTTCACAGCATCCTGTTTTATCTGAGCATTCACTGGGCCAGTGCATCCATACTAGGAGCACACAAAGATGTCCTATGCAGGCAAGAATGGGGAGCAGAATCCTGAATCCCCTCAGGTACCTGCTAGGTGGTCAGCTGGGAACATGGAATATGTTCTGAGAGCAACCACCTTCACTGTATTTTTCAGCGTACAGAATTGCCCTGTAGCTATGAAATAAGTGCAGTGTTAGGGGTAACATAAGTTTGGCTGTGAGGCACAGTGGAAGCTGGATATTGGGCCTGTACAGTGGTTTGCCTGATTCTGTTTCTTCTGTTAGATGCTTGCCAATGTTGCTGATGAATAGTAGGGAGGAAAGAAATCTGAAAAAGCCCTAAACCAAGTGATAAAACAGAGTATTAGATTCATATTTCTGCTGCCAATTTGTCAGGCAATCCATGGAGTTACTATACAAGGTTTAAAAAGAAGGGAGAGAATTCTAAATATAATTTTTAGTATCCAGATAACCTCTGAATCTAATAAAGCTTTTCACCAAAATGAGACATTATATGCAGACTGGTTTTTTACATTTACTTCTCCAGAAAGGCACCCAAAACCTGTGCTATTTGTGCTGCTCTGTTTCTGTGGAAACTGTGTGTTGAAGTGGAATAGAAAAAACAGGGAAAAGAGAATGAGAGGTGAAGTGGTTTTGGCTGAAGTCCCGTTGGCCAGTCACAGTTTGAGCTGGAGTAAGTCAGACAAGCAAGCCCTCAATACTGAAGTCCAGAGTTTTCTTTCTTCCTCTTCTTAACTTGTGGTGAGGGAGGAGCCTGGTTCAACAGACACCATTCAGAAAGTGGTTGCTTAAGCAATTTATCCAGGTTTTCCCCTGTTTTTTACTCATATTAAAGAAGTAATATTTACAGATGTTTTATGCAACAGTAATTTTAGTCAATTGGCAATGTTAGAGAATAGCTACCTAAAGAGTTAGAGCGAGATTTGCTCTGAAAGGAGCCTTCCATTGATGGACAAGTTTCACAGTCACTGCTCTTTTGAAAAGCACCATTGTATCCTTGAAAGAACAGTCTCCTCTTCCAGGACTGAAAAGATACCTTTTCATCTTTCTAGGGCTTCCAACGCATGCATGTTTTTGATGAATTGCTATGAAAGACAGAGAGCCTTGACTAATAAACTCAGCTCCTTACTTTCTGTTCCCTGATAATTGGTTCACTGCCAGTCATACTGCTTTTTTCAAGAATAAAACCCTTTCTTTAAAATTATGTCTAAATTAACATTTTAATATATTGTGATTTTTTTTTTCTGTTGTTGACCAGTTTTTGCCTGCTCCCTGTGGGTGTGGGTTCAGGCAAAAATTCTACAATGATACAGTTGGGGTCGATGGCTTGATTCTGTAGAAACAGAAGCAAGGGTAGATCCATTTTTACCACATACACACAAAAAAATGGCCAGTCTATCATTGCAGTCTGGTGCTCCAGGTTGGAAAATGTGGGCATTTTCCTATCTAGCCTCAGTAAATGCTGCTACAGAAAATCAAATGGAAATGTGCAGCACATAACATTATGTCCAAAGTAATTTTGAAACTACTGCTGGAACAGATAAAGCATTTTGGAGGAATGTAGATTCTGGATGAAAAATTAACTGAGAACTGACATTATCTTTTCAAGTATGTGCAGACCTCAAAATTTCAGAATAATTTCTTACAGATAGAAGATGAAAGGAAGGACAAAACAGGGGGAGTACCTGTAAATTTTCAGGCTTCTGCATGGAGCAATGAACACCTACTTCTTGCTCTGCTGCTTCAGTTTCTTCATAGACTTTAAAGTCTATTCCAGTCTTCCTCTAATCTCTATGCATGGGACTTAGCAGTCAAACATTGAAGAGAGTTGACTGGAACAATTCAGAGAACCCTGCAGCCCTTTCCTTTTGTATGCTTGTAGTGTGTTATACTGTGCATGAAAGCAACAGAAAGAGAAAAGAGAAAAAGCAGAAAAGCAGGGAGTTGTTACCAGGCACTGGTGCTGCCTTAATTCTTTTGTGTATTAATGTTTTCATAAACTACAGCTGAGTTGCAGGTCAACCTAACTTTTCAGTTTTATTTTATTTGTAAGCCATTCTGCATTTTAGAACAGTGTTTATTGTTTACAGTTGGCACGTCTGATTGCACTTCTCTTTAGATTATTCAGGCTTTGAGTTTGACAGCTTAAGAAATGTCTGTTTGTTGAACTCCTTACTGCTGTTCACCGATTTGTAATGAATAGGAAGTTCAGGCCACACAAAGACATTATGGATACAGTCAGAACATGCCAGAAACACAATCCATTGAAGCAACACTCCATTAACCCAAGTTAGGTAGTGCAGAAAAGTGATCACATTCATATCAATATATGTTTAAGGAGACAAATTAGCCTTTTATTCACTGTAATCCATAAAATTCCCCAGGCACAGAACAGAAGGCATTAATCAGCAGCTATTTGGCTCTACACACCTCCTTACAATAGGGTCTGGAACTGCCTTTTACAAACTCAGAAAGTGTGAAAACCCTTTCCAGCGCAGTATGAAAGTCCCATTTGAAAATGACCATAGCCGAGCTAGGTAAACAGCCTCCACAGAAGCACTGTGCTCACTGCTGCACTGTAACACCACACAGCAGCTCTGTGTGGGCACTTTCTGCACAGAGACTTTCCTATGGACAGCACACTCCTCTGCAGACAGAGTGTTCTTTCATAGGTCCATTAAGTTTTCATGCCACTGTTAGTCACTGCAGGTCTACAAATAATAATTCCACTCATTTTCTTGGTGTTACTTTTCCCATTACAGAAATACAGTTGAGGATAAAGTGGCAATTACAACATGAATAATCATGTACAAATACATTGTATTTCCAATGCTTTCTCTCTTGCTGACAACCATACAATCTAACAAACCACCAAAGCTTCTTAACACATTTTGAAGCATCCCTCTACAGAGCTGTTCAATCACATACTTCTTTAGATACATTCAGAAGAGATCCCTAAAAAAACCTTCCTAAATGTGTATTTTTACAAAATGCATTTATGTAGTGTGTGAACAGCATCTGGCAGCACACAGTATTATCATTGAACTGATACTGAGAAAAAATGCCCTACAACACGCTGCAGACAGATTTTCAGAAGGGTTTAGCTCCAGGTGTCTAGATCAGCTCCAGGTAGCTCAAGGTAACCAGCCCACAGTGCTGTACCCAAGTTAAAAGAATTTAGGTTCAGGATTTTTCATAACTTAAAAAAAATGCAAAAATTACAAGGGCAAGTAGCTTGAATTCCCCCATGCTCAATAGCAGCATATTGATAAAGGCATACTCAGTTTTTCTCAGCAAGGTTTGCCATATAAACACACAGTCAACAAGCAGGCAGCTTGAGTCTCTGCATGGCTGCAGCTGAAACAATGTGCCTTAAACAAAGCTGCAGCTCAGACTAACAAATCCATTATTTGTTTTAAAGAACAAGATGGTAAATTTTGATTTTCTGCTTTAAGTCTAGATGGTTGACATAACTGACCTAGAGGCAAGTGTACTTTTTGAGCCAAGAATACCCACAAAAGATCACTATTTATTTGACTTCAGATGTATTTGTACACACTGGTAAAAATATGAACAGATTTAGACATTGGGAAGAATGCAGTTTAGCTGGTCCATGAGAGAGTAAATGAGAAGATCTTGAACTTGGTGCAAATTAGAAAGTATTATCTTAAAACCATAACTTCACAATTTTTCTTCCATCTCACAATCAGAACGAAGGCATAGGATTCAATGTCTCTTTTAAAATCTCTCTTACATATAAATCACAATGTGTTCATTAGCTGAACATAATTTATCTTCAGATGGGTTCCATTAAAAATAAGACCGTGCTGAACTATTAAACCACTACTGTGTTTCATGAGTAGTAAAACCAATGTAGGTTGTTTTTTGATAAATTTGTATTCTGTGTTCATTACAACTTCCCACCAGGATGCCATCAAAATATTCTTCCAGTCTTTCTCTTGCTTCCTGTACTTCCTTCCAATGTCCTCAGCTCCCTTCTATACCTCAGATGCCTTCCCCCCACCTTGTAATTCTAGTAATTTGTACATCATTCTAGTCATTTGTACATCATTTGTACACCCTCTGCTTGCTTTTTTCCAGCTTGTTGCTGAGACCACAGTGGGTGAATGAGTTGACTCATTCAAATCCTGCCAAATAGAGTAGAAGGCTTCTCAGTTCTCCTTCATTTGCTGTCAAGAGACACATTAGTGGTGGCTATCCCTGGTGTCCTCACAGTAACTTTGAGACTTAGTAACTGGCAGATGAACCCACTGCCAGCTTCGTTTGAAATCAGGCAATTAATTGGAAATATATCAGAGGGAGACCAACCCTTCATACAGAGCTTGTTTTCTTGGAACATATGCTAAGAAAATACTAATAGAAGTCCCACTAAAAATTAAAACAGGAGTAAAAAAAACCAATTAAGATAGCTTCATGGATTTTTCATGTTGATGTTTTAATTAACTTAGAGTATGGGATTGCTTGCACTTAGAAACAAATAATTTTCCACTTCAGAAAAAGAAATTAAGAAGGAGGTTAAATGAGTTATGAGATGAATACGTTATTTAGCGTGAAAACTCTAAAAACTTAACTAAAATTTTCTGGCATTTCAAGTGTTCTGGTACTAATGTTTCTTGACATTTAAAAATTACTGTCTTACAAGCTGTAGTGCTTATTCAAAGAAGAGCAATTTGACATATATCTCTGTTTAGGTTTCACACTGTGGGCCCTACAAAAGGATGATTTTCCAATTTAATTAAATGCTACTTGATTAAAAAACTGTGTCTGTGGTTAACTGTGAGTGTCTGCTCTTCATTAATAGATGTCTTTGTTGTATTGCTTAGGAAACAAACATAAATGCAGCATGACAACAAACATGATACTTTTCAGATAGCTTTTTTGCAAAGTTTTTGGACATTGCAAACAGAAGTTGGGTGGGAGTTAGGGTACCATGACCTCATTAATTAAATTAAACATTCTTTAAAAGATGAGTGTAGTAAAAATAGAGATGTTTTAAAGTCTAAGTCCTTAAATGTGTGGGGTGAAATGTTGCTATATACAAAGAGGGATGATTATCCAGAAGTCAAGCCTAGAAATGCCACAAAAATAACTCTTCAGAAACAGGAAATTAATGGTACACTATTTTAAGGAAAACGGGGAAAGAATCTAAAATGTTTGTGCTCTTTAACTGTCTGCTGGGGAAGCATGATTAAGCAGTGATTCAATTTAGAGGAAAAAAAAAGGCTTTTATACACACAGTATTCAACAAACACATGATTAATCTAAACAGTCTAAACTTTCTCAAGTCCAGTCTAAATTGCAAAGTGTTGTGCTGCTCAGTATAACCAAACCCTAGTTCCTTAGTTCCTCCAGATCAGAGACCATACCAGAGCACAGCACTGCTGCTTTCTGGCCTCATGCCCAATTATTATTCCACCCATGAAACCAGGTGGTAGAGAAGGTCAAGCCTGGCTGGATTTCATTTCAGAGTAAGGCTGAGAAATAGCTGGGCATTCCGGGTCCTGAATTTCAGATCGACTCAGTGGTCTACTGGCCAATGAGACTGTAATGTATTGCTGCATGGCAGAGTGTAATTTATGGTCCAAGATCACAGATACAGTTCTCAGCTCTGTAGGTCTTGAGTAACTACAGATTGTCCTAACAAATTTAAGCTAATTTTAACTAGTTGACTTGCATTTATCTAGCTGTGTAGCCTGCTAATTTTCTAGGTTACTAGTTCATTAATTCACTAATTTAGCACAGAGTAACCACAGGTCCCCAGTAACAGGCTGCTGCTATAATACCCAGACTAGCACATTGAGAGCTAATGTAGGCCTGCTTATGCAAGTTGCACCTGGATCTTTGTCTGCAGTGGGCATTTAAAAAAAATCAGGATGGCATGTTTGTTCCTGACAACAAAAACCTAAAGTTACTGTGATGAAACTGAAGCATTTCTTCTCAGAGAGAGAAAAAGTTAAGAGTTACACAAGGCCACTGATATCCAAAAATAGGGCAGGAGAGGAAGCATAGCTTAAACTTTTATACCTGAAAATCTCTTCCTGGAAAAGTCATATTAGGAAACATTCTTGAATTCCCTTGAGTCTAGTCTTATCTGCCTAGCTGAGTGAATAAATTAAAGTAGTTTGGTATCCATCCTGCCTATTTAGCAATTGCAGCATGTGAACAGTGATACTATTCTGTGGCCTTGCACACTTCAAAACAACTTCTATTTTTGTCTGTCTGCTTACTCGTTTCCCATGAAGGACCGTATGGTTACATACAGCAGTTTAGGTCTCTGTTTCCACACTTTCTCCATTTCTGTACAGCTATTTCATTTAAGCAATGCAAAAAGAGGCTTCTGGGACAGCTGTGTCTGGACAAGCTGTGAGCTAGCTGGAGACTTGCACAATCTTCTAGTGGTCCTCTAGGGTGAGCACAGGAAAAAAGATAATTCAGGGTGGCAAACTCATACAGATAAGCACTTTTTGTAAGTCTGATAATAAAAGAACCAAGCAGAGAGTCATTCAATATCAGAAAAAGAAAATGAAGTACATCTGTGTGTCCGTTCATATTGGACAGCTTTTGAGGGAGAACAGTATCAGATTTTAGACTGGGGCAAAAAGGGCTGTACTGTAAGAAATTCCTGCAGCAGAGGTAGTAAAGTCGTAAATTCGATGTGGAGCAGGTCTCAAAAACAACCAAATGGACAGGGACCATGACAGTACCAAAGAACAGACTCACACAGGAACAAAACAGGTAACAGCAACTGTGTAAAATGGACAGGATTACAGCATCACCACAACATTACCTGTGCAGGTATTAATTAGTATGGGGGTAGCAGATGGTGTAGTATGACTGTTCCTTTGGTTAAGGACAGGAGTTGTACCTTCTGTCTCCTTTTTCCCCTTGGGACCCTTATTCTACTGGGTATGTGCACGTAGAGTCCAATATAAATTCCAACTGCTGAAAATTTACCTATGCAATTAACAATTTTCTCTAGGCGTGGTTTAACTGGTAACTATTAAACTTACTGAAAGCTGGGCTTAGATGCTTAGTGAGAACCAAGTGCCTACCTTTTTATCTACACCTGAATTTTGTGAGTGTCACACTAGCACTAGCATTAAAGCACTGTTCCAGGGAATGCCCATGCTAAATCTCACATGTATTAAGTGCAGAAATAATTTTGTATTTGCTGTGTCTGATCTCTTGTCTCTTTTAGTTCACAGGATGCCTTCCAGCCAAAAAGATAAGAATCAGATTTATTTTTAGCTAGCCTTAGCATTATAATTCAGGATTCTCCTAATGTTCAACTGTGTATTTTCCCAGATATTGCTTGATAAGTCTTACAAATGACTGAAATATGAGGAAAATTACCGCGGTCATTGAAATTGTTGGAGAGAACTCCCTGTATCTGTTCTACAGCTTTCTGTCTCTCTCCATTCAGTGGTTGGCTAATTGCCTGCTAGACTAAAATGGTCTTCTAGCAGATACTAGGAAAAGTTGTTTCCTCTTCCAGTCTGGAATCTCCAACTGATTAATATATTCTCACGGCACTGCTGTTTGAAACCTTAACTGGTAAACATCCCTTTTATCTGACAGCTCCCATCCCTCAGCCAGGGCCTCCCTAACCATCAGTCTCTGTGTAAGAATGCATTAATATGAAACACTATAGGCTCTGTACACTGGCAGCAAGGGATACAACTGTTTCTGAATAGAAAAAGGAGATGAAATGAAAGCACAGTAGGCACATAAAATATTAATTTAAGGTTCAGCATGATACAAAGTGTTACAGGGTGACACTTTCTTTTCTTTCTTCTCTCTGTGGGCCAAATCAGATATGCATTTGGTGAAAAGCACCCTTATCCAATAACAGCTAAAAAACCCCAACAAAACAAAACCAACAAAGATTCAAGGATAACATGCTGCAAATAAACCTTGGACATGGGTGGGCCTAATGTGCATCTTGAGTTCTGAAAAGGGAGATGAGAAGTACTTGCCAATTATTTAGAGAACAACTGGAAAGTTAGAATACATATTACAAAATCAAAAACAGTTTCTTGAGTAGGTCTTTCCCCTCATGTCCAATAAGCTGTAGCACCCATGTTTTTACCAGCTGATAGATGGGGGACATATATTTCCCATAATCAGATTCTTCAGCTGGCTAGGCAGTTCCAGATTTTAAAGAGTAATAGCCAATCATTAACTCCTGAAGTGAAAGACTATTTGGACATATGTAATTCTTTTATATGAGGACCAAGCTAATAGAGAAAAGGATAATAGTTTGCTGGCAAAGCAGACTTCCATTGTAATTGAGATTGATTTCACTGCAAATAAGTTTTCTGCATGCTTTTTTATTTGCAGGTAAATTCCCAGTACTATTTCATACAGTACTATAGTTTGTAACAGAGTTCTTAATCTTGAACTATGTATTATTTTGAGGAAAAGAAAGGACAAGGAGCCTTATTCAAAAAACTGATCAGGGCAAGCAAAGATCATAGTCTCTTAGAATTGTTTAGGTTGGAAAAGACCTTTAAGATCGTCAAGTCCAACCATTTTTATTATAACCAGAACAGTCTTAGATAAATTGGTGTATACAAAATCCTATCAACATTATCATACTTCCACATGGATTTCAACTGCAGTTCAAAGGAAGAGACAGAAAAGGCACTCTGTTCTCCTGGGTTTTCAACGATAAGAGGCATGCTGTGAGTGCATTGAGTGTGCAGTATCGTTTCTTGCTTCTGCTCCCATATAAATGGTCCAGTGCATTGTTCCACTGAATGCAAATAGTGCCACGATATTGGTAAACATGTTGATTTGGATGTATCCTACCATCAACTAATCAGTTACACATTCTATCACCATTTCGCAATTGGTTCTTGCCATTCTGCTTTTTCCACAGTTTTCTGCAATTTTGTGCTTATTTTAAGAATAATGCATAAGTTAGGATAGAGGAGAAGGTTTTAGGAAATGGACTTATATACCTATTGCAACTCGTGTTTGAAAAAAATAAAACATCTTATTTTCAAAACAAGTTAAAGTCAGGTATCTGAACAAAGAAGAAATCATTGCCCTACACTGTATTTCTTCCTCACTAGGAACTGAAAAAGGCATAATCTTTTAGTTTCATGGTTTCTTTGTACCAGGGCAGCCCTGCTAGTAAGGCACTGAGTGTTCTGGAAAATGGGTAAAAATCTTCATGGCTTAGAAGTTACTGTAAATAGACAGACTTATTGTGTGAACATATTCTAACAGTGTAGTGATTTTAAAGGCCTGACTTGAATAAAGAGTGCAATGAAGACATACTCTTTGGTGACAATATTTACATTCTTAATGTTTATTATAATAGTTTGCAGCTCTGAAGGCAGAAGCATGTGAATATTTCCTACCACAGTCATTTGTGTTACTACAATGAATGGCAAAGTGGGCGTAAAACATGATTAAATCAAACCCAAAAAATCAAGCCCACGGAATTAATTTCTAAGAAACAATGCACAGAGCCAAATTGCAGTAGATTAATTCTCTGTGCTTTGAATGAACATAGCTGACTGTTTATAATATTTTCACTGTGATTTAATGTTACACATCTTATAGTAGGAGCACAGGGAATTTCCCATGCCTAGAGGTGGATAATCAGTCTTTCTTCAGCTCTTTGAAAATAACAAGGTTCATTCATGTGTGCCCTTTTTGAAGGCTAGCAAGGCTGGCTAACAAGTTAGGCTACTTCTTCTTTTATTTTAACAATTAGCTGTAAGATTTTCCACTTTTGAAAAATTTCCTGTTGCTGTTTTACACGGTATAGATATGTTATAGACTTATGCAGACGGAATGAAACTGAATGGCTAGTTCATACCAGTTATGAACCAGGCTGGTAATGCCTATGACTATGAAGCTGGCTGACATTTCACTTTGTAAGATCCAGTTACTGTTAACTTTGTAAAACTTTAATCATATGGAATGAAATATCCCATGCTGAGTAATGAAATAATTAATACTTTTAAAAGAATGCTGTTTTGATATTATGAAAAGAATCCTCAGCCACTTCTTGGAAATGCCCTTCTAGCCCAGTAATTCCTTGGATTCAGTATGTAGTCAAAACTAATTAAGCAAAAGAGGCAATGTTCTGTGCGTTAATGGCAAACACCAGTATACTGATAACTGTAGCTACCAATGCACATTTCCAGTGTAACTGAGCCATTCTTTACCAAATGGTTGTTTCCTATGAAAGAGGACAAATCTGCTGTCAAGATGAAGCTCTGGAACTGTACCCAGACAAACTTGTTTGGCCAGTGCTAGCCATTCCCTTCACAGAAGTTTATTTCAGAATGCATTGTAATCTGAAAGTTTGTAAAGGAACATTGGTCCTCACTGAGCAACAGTGGGGTAATGGCTGTTAATTTCCCAGAAGGGTGTTGGCAAGGGAGTTGTAGTGATGTCACACTGCAGGATGTGTGAAGAAAGGACTTTTGGGGTACTACTGACATAACATGGCATCATCCTACTAGTCAGCTGGTGTCTGATTTTTCTGAAGGCTGTGAAAACATCTTGTATCAAGTAAAAGTACAGGGGAGGTTACAGGAAAGAAAGAAGCTTTATTCTTCCAGAGAAAATGAGTCCATTGCTTCCTCTTACATTATGCTTAGGCATATGGTTTGTCCCTTATTGTTTTCATTGTGACTATTGTTTGTGTAGTCCAAGTGAAGAGAAAGGGAAACAGGGTAAGCCCTGCATCTGATTTCTAATGGATTCTCATCTCACTGGTTGGCAATCCCTACCTTTGAGTAGGAGGCTGAGATTTCACAGAAAGAGGCCTTAATATCAAAGATGTGCCATTGAAATCCTTAGGAAAATCTGCTTAAATGTGAGCAAATGATGAGACTTTGTAAAACAGCATTTTGCGCATGTTGGAGACATGTGAGTGTTCAATAACTACGTTGGAAAATATTCCATGCTTACTTAGCAGACGAATCTCTCACATGCATGACCAGACTGCATAGCTGCCAATCAGAAAGGAATAGTAGGACTGAATCTAAACATCGCTGCATCGCTGCTGAGAAACTTTTGCCATAATTGCTTGTGTTGAGGTTGAACAGAAAACTGAGAGCAGTTGCTAATCTTTCAGTGGTCCTTTCTCCCCTTGCTGACCTCTAGTCAGCATGAAGGAAGAAGCCATCCAGTTTAAATATAATAAAAAAAAAGACAACATATTTGAAAAAGGAGGTGATGCAGGTCAAGATGGGAAGGGCAAGCTGGGTAAAGAGCTGGGAACCAGGAGAGGAGTCTAATGAAGAAATTTAAGACAAGAACCCAGGAAAATGGGGGAAGTTTAATTGAAGGGGTGTTTGGGAACCTGCTGGAAGTAATGGGGGAAGCTAGAATGAGTCATTCTGAAAACCTGAGTGCTTCAACACTAGAAGAAATATTTTCAAAAAAACATTGCCAGAGTCTGTTTCAATTCTATTTCAGATCTGAGTTAAGTCATGCTAGTTCATGCCCTATTTTAGACAACATTCAATACATATCTGGGTTGATGCAGCTATTTCTGGGCACAGGTTAGTCTTTAATTTCATGTCAAATTGGTGTTAAACCAGTCTGCTTTGTCCTTTATGTCTTTCTTCTTTTATTAGTAATCCAAATTAACTAGATAAACAAGAGTTCTGTACCAATGTAAACTCTGTGTAGCTGGCATGCACTGTACCATTTTATAGATGAAGAAAATTACTCAGGTGAGTCATGTAATTTGCTTTAGGAAGGGCACAGTGAATCAGTGAATGAGCCAGGAATCTAAACTGAGGAATTTCTAACCTCGTTTTTTTTTGGAAATCCCAACTCATGCTTCCTGCTATTTTTTCTCATCACACTACTGAGATATCAGCCTACTTTTCTTGTTTAACTTGTGCAATGCTCCTATTAATGTTAACTGGTTATACTTAGGCACTGATGAGCCAATAGTCTTGACCTTACAAGAAACTCGGCTACTTAGCTACTGTTGCTTAATCCTTCCTATCTGTAAGTTCGTTGTCTGTGTTGCACAAAACCAAGCTGAGAATCGTCCTCTTTGTTTTGTTTACACGCTAGAGGAGGAAAAAACCCACTTTGGTAGACTGAAAATTCTTCAAGTGAGCAAGAGAAGGACAGACTCATTGTTTGTATGCCTCCTTGGGTGTGTCATACTTAAAGAACTTCAGAATGGGGGTGGGAACTGAAGGAACAAGGGACAACAATGAAAGGCGAGAGGATGAGAAGGCTGGACTTGCATATTAATGAGAGCTGGTCTGTAATTGGGAATTTCCTTTCACTACATTTTTCTTTTTCCTTTTTCCGCCACTTATCATTTGGTTGGGTTTTTTCCTTCCTCTGCCTTATGTGTTATTTCATGTTTCTTACATTCTGTGCAAGAGCAGTGTGAAGTTGGCTCATATTCTGATTTCTGAGAAGTGCAGAAATAAGGATATGAGCCCGTGCTACTACAGAGTGGGAAAAGCAGTGCTAGAAAGAAGTGGTACAGAAATCAGGGCAAAATTTTCTAACATCCCTCTGCTGAAGGAAGTATTTTCAGTTATCCACAGTTGGATGACAGTATCATGTTTACAGGACTGCTGCTAGGTAACTTCTTATTCTGTACAAAACGAAAAGTTAGTCTTCATATGTAAGGGAATATTTCAAAGCTAGGTCAAAAGGAAACAAACCAACCATCTGTGGGTATCAGGTCCAAGCTATATTACAGATAGGCAAAAATACCATTCCATAATTTGATACTTAATTCTTCTTCTCTCCTGATGTTTGCACCTAAGATCACCTAAATCTGCTGTTGTCCCTCCCTTCAGCATAGGTCATATCACCTGAACCTCACAGTGCCTTTCCCCTGAGTGAATGAGCTCTATGGTAATCCCTGCAACAAATCAGACACCTGTTCCCATAAACTGTTCAGAGAGAGACAGGCAGACACATTCTGGCTCAGTCCACTTTCATGTTGTACACTGATTTTGCAAATGCTGCCTTTTGCTATTTACTCTGTCTCCTTTCTTGGCTCATAATTTCCTTTTGAAAAAAATGTATATTTAAATAAAGATGGAAATTTTCCCTGAAATGAGTGGATTCAAATAAACAGTGTAGACTCTTCCTTAACAAGTGCATAAAAAAATTATTCTTGTAATTTTTAAAAATTTCATTTGCTATTTGTGTTCTCAGGGAGTAATTCTCTTGAGTCTGAGAAATAGGGTGGGGGCTTGTTGGTTTTTATTTTTTCATTCTCTGAAATATGTTTAGCCTCTACTGACCTTAATTTACTCTCCAGTCAGTCAATTGCACATGGTAATCCTCTACACATATATAGAGTCTCAGTGATTTTTTTGCACTTCTGCATGATCATCCTCTGAGTGATGCTTGGCAAGGTAGGGGAGGAAGAAAACAACAAAACCCCGATAAAATACGCTCCCAAAATATGTTTCCACTGAAACTGAGTGAAACTGCGTGTGTAGCATACACCCACCTGGTCATAACAATTCCTTTCTCTGTGTGCTGGCAGATTGTTCCCTTGCCCTGATTATGTTGCTGACATTATGCTCGTGAGGGAAATTCCTTCCTGACTCCAGATCTGGTGGATTTATAATCCTGTTGATGTAAGCAAAGCTCCCTGTACTTATCTAAGACTCAATTGTCCAATCAGTTCTACATATATAATTCCTGTTAAAGTAAATAGAATGGCACACAAGTTTCTGAAAAGATGATCAGAACCCTGGTATAGTTGCTGTTCTAGAACCATAGCTACAATACAACTTTAATGCAGCACTGCCCTGACAAAGAAAAAAAGCAAGTTGTACTGTTTTCTCCATCATCAATTGTATTGCTTGTCTCTCTCATTCTCTACACAGGAACAAGTATTCATGCAGGCCCACAGTTTAACCAGTGAAGCTAAAATTAGCCTGGAAATGAGTAAATACATAGTCTGCTTTCTTAACATTCAGCTATTATTCATTTTCATGCATCTAAACTTTCTCAGCAGAAAGCCTTCAAAATTTCAATAAAGCCTTCCGTTACCTAATCTATCACACTGAACTAAAAGAATATAGTAACTATAGTAAGGGAGAAATGTAACCTACCAGTGTTGAATATTAGTGGTAGCAGTTTATACTGGAAATGTTTATTTCCTGTGTACTTTTATGATGGAGGATGGGACACAGAAAATGTTTTGATTTAGAAATGCAGCTGGGGTGCCTCGTGAGAGCTGCAGTTTACAAACTTCATGGTCTTATTGTTTTCTGTTCACCAGGCTCTCTAGTCAGATAAAAAAGCATTATACAGTGTAGTGCCTCCTTTTTGGGTTGTCTAGCTTTATCTTTCTGTGGATCTGGCCCTCCTAAGCTGAACTAACCAGACCTAGGGATTCAATTTTCTGTCTAGATGAAATCTCAATGATCCAATTACTTAAGACTAGCAATTACTGCAAGTTCCCTTCACTCTCATAATGCCTTGACTGCAGCTGCTTTTAGGATCATCCTTATGGATTCTTTGTGTTGCCATTTAGGGAGGCGGTTCTGCCTCAAAATTTAATGACCGTCCCGTTATTTTTCAGTTACTATGCCTTGGAATTCCAGTGCCACGTGAAGATAAGCCAGACAAGCCTCACACTTAGACTGGAGCTTTGGATACGACCCAGATCATAGCTGGCCCCAGGCATTAAGGTAGAGATGGCACAAAATTTCAGTTATAACACTGTCGAGCACTGAGCCATGCTGTG
>JANPWX010000257.1:6069541-6105695 GCA_024734555.1 Trochalopteron elliotii | reverse complement strand
TGTCGCCACGGCCGCTCGGGGACCGTCCCCAGCCCGGGCGCTGGGCTCAGCATCCTTCGGGCAGGGCCGCCCCGTGGGAACCCGCGCCAGGCACTCCGGCCGCCGGCCCTGAGAACCCCCGGTTTGTCGGGGATCTGCCCAGCCCACGTGTTCCTCTTGATTCTCCCTCCAGTTCTCTCATCTTTGTGGTGTCCTTTCCCAGTGCTTTCTGTTCTGAGGTTTTTTTCTGCATCATTGTCCTGTCTATAGGCAGTCCTTCTGTCATCCTCTTCGGTACCATCAGACTATTTCCCCTTCCCAGATGTGTCTAATTGCCAACGATGCTGATACCAGTATCTCTTTGGTTTAAGTTTCTGTTAATCTTGCAGATGAAACAGAAGTTGTTCTCTGTTTTCCCCTTCTTGTCTTCTGCTAGACCTTCATGTTTTTGTCACTGTCCAATTGATCTTTTCTCATGATACTTGTTCAACTGAACCACATCAGAACATTCTTCCATCTCTATAGTGTTCACACTTTACTCTTTCCTATGACAACGTGGCTTTGAACTATTTCATTTTTTGTCCTTGAAGGATTACATGCTTCTGTCACTAACTTTTACTGTGTTTTGTTCAGTGGGACTTTATTGGTGACTCATTAAGTTGCCAATAGGCTCTTGTCTTTGTTTTCATTACTTGGGGATCCAGTCTGCTTGCTTTGTTCTGGCAGGGAAATAGGTGCTGATGTCACTCATTCCCTTGTCCCAGTTGGCTAGTCTTAGAACTGGGAAGCAGTGTATAGTGGATGGATGGAGATGTACGTGATGGGGGGAGATGTTGCTGAGTGCCATGGTAAATGATTCAAGGGGCAAGGTCTTTTTCTTCGTGATTTCTATTGGAATAAATAATATATCACTGACCATGAAGTGTTAGGTTTGCTTTTTTTGTTTTCTAGTTACAATGAATGGGTGCTTTTTTCCCCTTCAGGATGGGTAAAAATAACATAGATGAGGTGCTGGTGTAGTGGTGATCAGACTTTGACAGCTAACTTTTGTTCACATCCTGTTCTGCTAGTGCTGTTTCCTCCGGCATTGTGTAAAAGCTGTATTATGGTTTCAGTTGTTTGAATTTGGAGTTACTACAATTGAAACAAGTGGTATGTGCAAGATATGCAGTAATTTATTCCCTTTTTTCCAAAAACCTTCAGTTTGTAGTGTTACATGGATTTGTTTTTTGCCAGTCTGAAAATGAAAATAGGTTAAATTTTGTTGTGGCTCTAGGTTCAGAGTTATTTTTGAAGCTTTCAGTTAAGTCTTAACCACAAGGTTGTTAATAAACTTCTGTTCTTAGGTGATAGAGCATTTAATACCCTTCTTACTGGAGCTAAGTGGGATGTTTTGCTGAATGAGTTTGTTAAAAGTTTGCTTTCACAGAGATTTAGTAAGTACAGAACTGGTAGTCTTTGTGTTTGCTGAAGAAACTGGCTACTGTTAAGTTGGGGTGCACAGTCAGGAGCTGGCCATTTGCCTGACTGAGTCGGCATTTCCAGATGCAATGCTCCACTCTGATCATTTGCCTCGTGAAACTAGTGGCTTTGCTGTTGTTGACAAGAGCCATCTTTTCTCTTCTGCTGCATATATTTTCTCTTCAAACCACTTTTATGCTCTGGAGACAGCTACTCTGTTTTATGCTTCTATACAAAAGCAAAACTCCCTTCAAGTTTTGTTAAGTCTCCTTGCAAGTAATTGAGTCCTCCAAAGTAAAACCAGTATCAGACATTTTCAGCATCTCTTTTGTCCTGTTCCTAGCCTTACTTTAAATTCAATTGCTATGGCATATACGAGTGTTTTAGAGGCGTATGGTATCTGTGATGCACATCAAATGCACAGGATCTGCAAATGAAAGTGTTGATTTGAGGGGTGGAGATTCTATACCATAAGAAAATTGTGACTTGGTTTTGAATCCAAAGCAGGTTGTGTGTTTTTTTTTGTTGTTGTTTTTTTGTTTTGTTTTGTTTTGTTTTGTTTTGTTTTTTTTGTCCCCCCCCCCCCACTGTGGTTCTTAGGAAAACTTTTCTCTGCCAGGTCAAAGCTTTATGGAGTAACTTCCATTGTTGCTGTTAACAATGTGTTTCAAAAGGAACTGCAGGACTCCTCTTGTAAAATTGGCTAGGAGAGTTTTATTGTAGCTTACTTGTAGGCTTTTGTTTGAAGAGTACTAAGGTGATGACACAAGAAGGAAAAATTGCAGTACTCTGAATAGCTTTTTGTCTGTTATGACCTTATTTGCCAAAGGCTGTAAGATTGGTCCTGTAGCTGCTCAGTGTTGACCCCCTAAGCCAGTGAAGAGAACTGGTGGAGGTGAATATGGGTCTTTTTGGCAATAGGGTGGAAAAAAAAGAAAATAGAAGCTAAGTGTCTCATATTTTGAAGAGGAAGCACTTTGTCTTGTATCAAGACTATGTCTATAGTTGTATGTAATAATAAAATTTACTTGGTATGGCTTTACTTCAAAATCAAACATCCAGACTACTGAAACAGTATCTCACTGTATTACATTAAGTTAGCACTTGATTTTGGTTGTAATAGATGAATTTGCATACAGTGTGCGCAAACTACGTGTTTATTTTTTCAGCTGGACAGAAGAGTAATCAAAATTGTTAACTTGGGTCCTCTGTGATTTATTTCTTCTTAAAGTGGAGGTCTGCATTGAGAGAGGTCTGTGAAATAGAGATTTTGACAGGTGCCTGAGACTCTTCAGAGATAAACTTGCTTGCAGGCAGACAAGCCTGTTTATTGTCCTTCACTTAGTGCTAACAGTTGGCCTCCAGTACATCTACCTTTTGCATTCAGCACAATGGTAGGCTACTGGCTTCAACTGGGGTAAACTTCTACCTTGGATGTATTTTTTTGCTTGACTTTATTTCTAAGTGACTATGACAAAAAACAAGTGAATACCTAGTTAGAGATGTCCTCTTTAGCCTGTCAACTGTACATCTTTATCCAAAGTTAAAAGAAAGCATTTTGTTAGTAAAAAAAATCCAGATGATGGTGCGTGAGCCTGTGGAGAGAGGATTATGTGTGCTGCATATTTTGATACAAATGTATAAATTCAGATACCAAGATTGATTTTGGTTTTGTTTTTAAGCAGTGGTTTAGAACAGGTCGTATGGACCATGTGATACTACTTTGCAGTGGTGCAATACATCTGTGTTGGCTAACATGGGAAGTGCCAGATTTCTGTGCCCTGCACTTCCAGATGTCTAACTTGTTGAACCCACCCAGTGTTGTTCAGCTGTCAAGGTTTAGGATATATTACATTATTATGGAATCTTAAACATGTAGAAGTCTGCATTACTTTTGTTTGTGTTTCTCTACCATAGTGTTTTTCAGCCTCTTTCAGTCAGTTTTTTTTCTCAGAAGCAGCAGCTATTAGGTAGTTCCTGTTCCCATGAGTACTGACTGAATGTGTTCTGGGTGCTGACCAAGGCTGCAGATGTATCTCTTGGCCTTTCTGTATGAGAGTGACCATAAACTCATACAGTCTGCAGTGGTCTTGTTTCTGCTCCTCAAGTGTAATGTTTGTGAAGTTGTTGGCTGTTTATTTTTTCTTCTTGGGATGATTTACTGAAGAATGTCAGAGAAGCTAATGTTAAATTTTTAAAAGTTTTTAAAGAGGAGGATTAGGAAAGATTCAGAAGGATAGAACCCAAAGTTATGCCAGTATCTAATGAAAGTGAATAAGGTGACCTCAGTTCTCTACCAAAGAAAGGGATAGGGCTGATAAAAATGAAAGTATGACTACATAGCAGTTGTATTCATAATTGATCCCTTCCCTTTTAGTAGTAATTGCTTTTGTTGTGATTCTACCAGACTCTTATCTTTGCAATCTAGCCTATGTTTTAATAATCAATAACTAATTCTGTTCTAATTGCCTATGGGGACTTCAGGAATGGACACTGTTTTACTAGGTTGCTTAAAAAGAAAATTAAAAATATTACTATTTGAAGAAACAAAAAATTGTCTCTCTACCTGTCATTACAGTTCCCAGTATTTGTATCTTTGAAGTACTGTTTATCTCATCCTTCATATATATGAAGCGATAACCCTTGCTTCCAGGTTTTCCTAGCAAGACTTTTTTTTTTCTCCCTTCTCTACAACCCTTATCCTTGTTTTCTCATTTTTCACTTTTAATCTGTTAACAGTTACAGCACATGGTAAGTGTAAGAGGATGGTCCTATTTGAAGTTGGCAGAGCTTTGATAGCAGTCTTCTTGTGTCCACTGTCTACCCCAGTAATACACCTTTTAGGGTGAACTCTGCTTTTGGAAACTATTGTGTTTGGATGGATCTCTAATAATGTACAGAAGGTATGTGGAGAAGTGGCTGGAAAAATAAGCCTAGTATAATAAAGCACATGTTACAGAACAGAATTGCAGCAGTCTGCATCTGAGCCTAAGATAACTATAGAAGAACTTCTTGTATTTAAAAGAAGATATTCTGAACAAGCTTTTTGGCTGAAAAAGATGGTCTAAATTTCAAAGTGAACCTCTGTAAAGGTACCAGCTTTTTCTGCATTTCATGTGTACTGTTTTTATTTCAGGCTATGCATTGGGAAAACCTATGTTTGAAATAGTGTGTATGTCTAAATAACACATATTCTGCTTTTGTCCAGCAAAGCAGCTGGCAGACTTTTGACTTTTATATTGATGTCCTCCATAATGAAGTAATGTTCTGCTGAGAAAGTACCTTTGAGTGTTAATGATAAAGGAACCTTATCTTAATCTTCTTGGTTAAAGGCAAACTACTGAATAGACCCTGGTGAAATAATGCTTCTTTTGACAGTATTGGTCCCTCACTGTTTTTCCTCAACAGAATTTAGTCAATTAAAAGTCAGTAATTTGAATGTAGGAGATTTAAAGGAATCAAGGGCTTCACTTGCCTTGAGCTATTATCAATGCTTAGTTTGCAGATTTCTAAAATGGGAGTATTCCATCATGAGAGGTCAATTATATTTTCCTATCCCTGAGGAAAAAAATTTATATCTCTGCTGTTCTTGTTGCAGTGATAAAGGTCAGAGCAGTCAGGCTACAGTATATGTACCTTAAATTCCTATGTTAAAATCAGTTGTTTACTACTTTTCAAACGGTGTTAAAATTGTATTGGGTTTGTATTCATGTTTCTAAAGAAAGCTCTCTTGGGACATATTTCTTCCCTTTGCATTGCTCTGCTTTTTCTAGTCTCAGGTTTCACCCCAGTACTTTCTCTGTGTAATAACTATGCTTGTCTTCTGCTTGTTATGCTCCTGTTGGGGTGCTCACCTGTATGTGATGTTATTCTTTTATCACAGACTGGGATGTAGATGTTTTTAAAAAATCATTAAAATCCAAGTAAAAAGTAATTAAAAGAATGCCAGTTAAGTGCAGCTGAGACTTTAGTTAAGTAAGGTACTTGACTAAAAATATAATAAATAAAGCCAACTTCTTTTTTTTAATGGCAATTCTAATGTTTAAAAGCTAATGTTTTAAAATAAATTGTGCTTCTCTGTAAGTTTATGTTTATGTTCATTAGTGGTTTATGTTTATGGTCATTACATAGTTCACATCATACTTTTTCAAAAAAGTTAGGGAGAATTAAAAATTGCTCAAAGGAGGAGGTAGTAAAGGTGATTGAGGGTATCAGGCAGGTTAATTTACAACTAGTACATATGTAAAGGTGATTAAGGAGCATTTTGATATACCTACAAAATCATTACAGGTATGGAAAGAGAAGAAGAGATAACTTGCCTTTATTCATTACAAACCAATGGTATTCAAAGAAGGACTTCAGTGGAAAAAATCCAACCCAACTTCTTTTTGTATAAGAGACAGAATGTGACTTTGCAATATGTTGTAGAGTCCAAGTTACAGGTGGGTTTAAGAAGGATAAGACTGGTAACCAGAACCATCAGTAGTTTTAAAGAACGCTGTTGTCAGTGCAGTGTGATTTTTCCAAGCCCCTGTTTGCTGCAGACCTGTCAAGCCAATACAGAGTGATCCACTTGTATACTCATCTCTAAGCATATGTTTCTGGCACCCAGTGGTGTAATACTGGCCTAGGTATGTGCTTGACCTAAATTAGTGTGGCAGCTCTTAGGTTTTCAAGGCCACCTCTGTGGGTCACATGCAGCATCTGAGAATATTCAGAAGGCTGACAGGATCTGTGAGCCTGGATCCAAACAGGGTGGTCTAATGTGTGGCACTTCTGTCCCTGGCTCAGCAAGGAGCCATGAAACTGGAGTTAGCTCCTAAATCTGAGTGTACAGTGAATCAGAGGAGCTGAGTTTGAGAAGAGCTTTCATGCCCAAGAACAGGAAAGTTATGATGATGGGGTGAGGGGGTTTTCCAGGGAGTGAAAAATACTGAAGGAATGGGAGCGCTTGAAATGCTGCTTTCCTGTAGGCTTTGATGCCATCTGCAGGTCTGAGTTTGATGCCAAAATGAGCCTGGGATTTCTTTCAAGTGAATCTAAGAATTCAGATTATTTCCTCAGTTGCTGCGGACAAGTAGCTTTATTTTCAAGTTTCAGTTCTCGTGCTGATGTGATAGCTCAGTAGGTCACTCACCTCTGAAGTAAGAGTTAAGATGCCTGAGGAATTTCAAACTTCTTATTTCAACTTGCCATGTGCAAGTGTCAATCATAAGATTATAGGCTGTGCTGGGCGTTGGTGTGTAAGGGATGGCCAGTAACTTTATAACCCTTCTGCAGAATAATCAAGAGCAACTGACTGATGGAGTTGGAAGGTGAGTGATTAAAGGGGAAGCGTTGCTATCAAGTTTCACTAATACACAGGTATCAGCATGCTGCTGCCAGGTAACTCTGAGTTACAAAACAAACACATGGTGATTTGGTTAGAATGAGGCTGTATGGGTCATTAAATTATTTTTCTTTCTAGTGCAGCAGTTACAATTCAGCATTTTTATGAAAGAGAGAGCACTGAGGAGATCAGAGGCTTAAGCTTTCTTTCAAGTTTGCTTTCCTGGTGTCAGAAGGCACAGTATGACAGATCCCTTTTGCTAGGATCTCTTCCCAGGTGAATATTGTGAAGTGTCAGAGAAACCTGGATACAAACAGGAGCTTCATGATACCATTATGAGTTCTGGTGCAAAAGAATAAAAATCATCTTCATGGATAATAGTATCTGAAAAAGCATTCTGCTTCTTTTTTTAAGGTAGTCTATTGCTTGGGGTGACCTGTTTTCTAATTAGTAACATGGTGCCTCAGCACATGTTGGTGTTCAAGTCCATGATGCTGGTCCCTAGACATCTAATCAAATTCCACTCAAATACTCTTAGAGCATTGCCTCTCTTTTTAAACTTAGAGATTTTAATGTTTATTTATTTGTTTCCCAGAAGTGTTTTCTATGTAGTTACTCATAAGTTGGATTGTGTCAACAGTGTTGAGAAGATGACACACAGTGATTTTGGTAGTTGCTTCCACACTGTGCATTTCATAGAGACACTCTTTAATCAGGAATGAGCAGTGCTGGGAATTGGGAGCTTTGTGATGAACTCAGCAATGCTGTTGTGGGCAGACATAGTTTGGGCACACCAGCCAGTCAAGACTCTTGGAGAAGCTGGATGTGAAAACACAATATGTGAATCTCAAGTGGACTTAAAATGTGAGATAAAGCTATAAAGAACTATGCTGAGGATACTGCTATATTTTAGATCACCAGATACCTATTACATTAACTGCTTTGATGCTTAGTATGAATCAGTTACTTTTAAGTGTTGCGTTCTGCTAATCCAAATTGTTTAGTAAATCCAGCATTTAAAAACAAGGTTGAAACTATTTATTCCAACAGACGATACCTGTTTTTCTTCATTTGTCTAAAACAAGTATTACTTAGAATTGGTTAGTTTATCTAAAAATGTTGCAACAAAGTTTGACAAATTTTTTACATATTGTATAAGAAACATGGTGCAGGAAATAAAATTATTTATCCTGTTCTTATAATTGAAAAGTAGTATACTTGTATTCTCTAATGTTTATTTCTGTAGCCAGAAAACCAGTATTGTCTAATGAGAATATTGTCTTGTGAATAAAGATGTTACTCATTTAAAATAGTCATTTTGGTCTAATTTTGTGTTTCCAGAGTGATTCTCAGTAGCTTGTGTCTCTCAGGGTGCCATATCTTGTCCTAATTGTAGCCTTATAAAAAGTTGAGATAAAGTTTAAGTAGATCAGACTCCCTTGTCTTCCACTTGTACCTTCTCTGCAGGAGCTGCTTTCTTAATCCTTGCTTTGCCATGCCAGTGAAAACAGAGAATTTTTAATAGCTGCAACTAAAAGGAACATTAAAATAAACTACAGCTGAATACATATATTGAAGCAAACCCACAGATTTATTTTGAAAGTTTTGCTGTTTTCATTATAGTTTTTTCTATACATCAGTGTGTGGGATCACTGTATGTATCAGTGTCTGGTGAGTGGAGTTCATTTTATAGTTAAAATTCTAGACCTTTCTTAATGGATTTGTTTGATATTCTGCCTTTGCAAATGATGAAAAAGGAACACGATAACTTGGGGGCTATACATGTAAAAAAGAAGAATTCACTCTTCTAATTGTGCTTCAATCTGAATAAAAAAATTTGACATATTTGCATTGTTATCCTCTTTCCCCACTTTAAAACAATCAACATTTTAGATCAGTATGTCAAGTAGTAAAGCCACTTTAAAAATAAAATTATGAAACTGTAAAAGAAGGACCTTTTATGATGGTTTTAACAACAGAAAATTAAGTGTCAGCAAATAATTATCTTTTCAGTTTATTTGTGAGATGCATAGATTGCTAAAAATCACTTTATCTGATTTCTTCAATAAGTGGGAATTTTTATGGAGGACATGCATTTAAGTAGAAGAATTTGACTGATATTTTAAATCAGAAAGTGGCATTATATATATGTTGACAATGTCTCTCTTAAACCTATACAATATGTGTTTAATTATGGCAAAAATAATAAAAATAATGCAAGAGTTAGCAAAAACTTAAAAAAAGCAAACCATGCCCGATGAGACATCTGTGAGTTGTTTCTTAGCATCAGGACTTGATGGGCAAAGTGCAGAGAAGATGCTTGTCTTGTTGGTTATTCAGTATGGTTTTAAGACATAGTGATGTTAATATACAAGGGCAGTGGAACTGAATATGTACCAGCTTCTTCCTAATTACAGTTCACAGCCCGAGGCATTAAGTTGAATTGAAACTGTGCATAGTTTAAAATTACTATGTTAAACTCTGAACTGTGGTGCACCAGATGCTGGTGTGTTTGACGTAGCAATGATTGCTGCAAAGCAGCAATGTCTAGCAAGAAGACTCTTAAATCTCAGAGTTTACTTTTCAAACTGTTCCTCAGATTTTGTTCTCTAGGGATGTTTCAATGTTGATGCCATGAAATTTACATTGGTAAATTAAAAATAATATTGCAAAGCTAAGCAAAATATTTTATTGCTTTTCAGTGCTTGTATCCTTAATCAATTTTTCTTCCACAGTTCATGTCAATTCTGCCAATATTTTATTTCTGAGCAAATATATTACGCTTCATATTTCATGGTTGATTTGCAATGGTATAGGTAATAAGTAATAGTTATATATGTGCACATACATAAAATACTGACTTTACATAAGAAACTTGGTTTGGGAGTCTTTAAATGTCATTTAAACTCAGTAGATAAAGTCCCTTTAGTCTCAGCAGGGATGAAGTGTGTATTCTCTTAGTGTTCCAGGAGAGGCTGAAAACCTCAAAGTAGAAAAACTGGCCTCAGTTCTTTGCCTAGTATTATCACCTTTCTTCTTGGGTGTGCTTCTTGTGATGTTCTCATCAATGTATGACAATTACAAACAAGTGAAATAAAAAGGAGCAAGCTGCCTTGTTTTTAAGATGATATGGTTTCCTTCAAACTGAATTATTATAGATCACCTGGAAATAAAACCTAATCAAGAACTAAATACGTATTCACCACATTTGACAGGATAAAATTTAGTCTTGGCTTGTATCAGCAGCAATGGAAAGCAGTAAAGGCCATGTTTGCTGCCAGTAAATAGAATATACCTAGAATATCAGAATGAAGAGTCAGTGAGCATATAATGGCATTGCCTTGTCTTAGCAGATATACGTGGATATAAAGGGATGTTTGGAGAAAGGAAATAAAAGATAGGGCAGAGCCAGAATAAGGGGACTGTTACTTCAGCAGAAGATGGACAGAAGATGTACAATGTAGGGTTTCACTGATGGGGAAAAAATGTGCATGTGCTCCAGTTAATGTGAGCAGGCACCCAAAATGCTCTAATAAGTCTGTGAAAATTGGAAGTGGGGACCAAGTGAGGTGAAGAGAGCACGCCTGTGTGTTTTTTGTTCTGTATAAATGTCTTGCTATTTCCCCTCCGAGTAGCACATTGTCTTATTTACAGGATGATAAATTCATTCTGAACTCACTCTTTTCTTTATGGAGGCTGGGAAGGAGGGAATCTAATGACTATTCCAGCTATGTGCTTTCTCAGCCTGAAGTTCTTCACTGCTTGTCTGCCATGTTTGCAGTATCATCTGCACCCACCAGCTGCTGAGGTATTCTATTAATGCAGCTTGGACATGTATTTCTTTGCAGGTTAAATAACTACTCATGGATGCATCTGTATCTGCGCTTCCAAATCTTGGAGTTTCTCCTCAGTGCATTGTTGCACCCATGTTTCAGAGAGGTTGCTAGAAAGTCTGAGAGGTCCAACCAAATAATTATTGATAGTTGAGTTACAGTGATACCAGTATTTGTTTCCAGTTGCTTACAGACAAAATTATACATACCCAAACTTTGTAGTACCTGCTCTTTCTCTAATGCTATGCCTACCCTTGTGGGATGGATGCTTTCATTTGGGAGTGGGGGGGATATTACCAGTCATCAGCCTCCTGGCCCTGCTGGGAGGTCTATGAGCTTGATGTTGGTAGCTTTTTACTCCTTATTCTGAAATCCATTTGAATAATTATGTGATTGTATAGGTTGTTTCTATGCTGCCTTGTAAATCCATATTACAGTCTATGTCAAGCCATCCAGATTTACTTTGTAATGGTGTATTTTACATCAGTTTGATGCTTGTTCTTTGTTACTTCTGTGAGTGCTCAGCTCCCAGGTTGCAGTTCTGCAGCCAGCAGCTGATCACTGGTGAGGTGTTTGTAGCCCCAAGTCTCTGTATCATCCTGTCAGTCTAGTCCTCTGCAGTGGTTCTATATCTTGAACCCTTTATACTGCATTTTATTCCAGCATCTTAAATAGTTATTTACACAGAGTAATGTCTATTGCTATATTAGTTCCAGGTACACATATAACAATGGGTGCTACACTGCACAACTGTATAAGGTGAAGCAATAGCTGAAACAGGGCAGGTGATGGTCCTTTGGTCAGGGGGCTGTGGCTGTTCAGTGCTTAAACAAATATCCAGGCAAGCCAGATCTTCAGACAAAACATGAGAAGTTCCCAGGCTCACCTTAACACAAAGCTCTGTGGCCCATTACAAACAGTGGCAGCACCATTTTTATTGGCTCCATGATCTTTCTTAGTGTGATCTGTGGTGAGCAGTGATCACCATTCTCTGTTCAGCTGAATACATAAAACTGCTGTTCTGAACTTGCTGCTGCTCAGGTGATTTCAAAGTTGGCTAGAGACAGTTAGGAAGTCACGAGGCATAAATTTAGTGTTGGTCTGGTGATGGCTGAATGAAGTGGCATTCTGGGCCTTTTTCCAGGAAGATGGATGATGTAGGAATTCCAAAGATGGTACTTAAGTCAGCACGTCTGAGAATGTGCTTTTTTGCAGAAAGTACAAACAGAAATTTTGTCAGAGGAAGGGGTTCTTTCTGTGCATTTGAAAAATTGTTAAGAGGATTAGCTTTAGTATTCCAATACAATCTGCTTTGTTTTTACAGAAAGTCTGTATAGTCTTATACTATTTTGTTATCTTAAAGTATTTCCTTGCTGGGAACTGCAGTAGTAGCTAGTGGGGAAATCTGGGTAGTGGGAAAGTTCTCATTTGCAAATGAGCTTTGGAAAGACCTGTGAAGGCTGGATCTTGTTGAAATACTGTCATTAAATATCGGTGGTTTACAGAGTAGCTTTTGGTTTTATTTACATTTAACATGTAGTTATTCAGCATCTCATTAGAAAGCTGTTATTTCTTCTCTCAATAGAACTTTTGTACCTGCAGCTATGAAGGAAACTAAGGGCTTTGAGATATAAGAGGACAAAGCTATATAGTATTGAATTGACTAAACATCGAATAAACATTTTAGCTAAGTGTATTGAAAGGGATTGAATGCATTTTCAAGGTATTATCTTCATTATAGGAATACTTAGTCTTCTAAAGTAGATCAGAAATATGGCAGCAAATAATGGAGAGGTCTTTTGAGTATTTTAGAAAATGATATTATAAGCAAAAGACCTGGTCTATGTACCTCCTCAAGGTTAAGGAAAATAATTTTTTTTCTTTTTTTTCTTTCCTGATTATGACATCAGTATCATTTTTATATAAAATGTATACAAAAAAGTGGAGTAATAACCAGTCTCTCTATGTGTATATATTTGTGGGCTGTGCTATAATAATACTATTGGCCTTCTTGGCCACCTGAGCATGCACTGGTTCATGTTCAGCTACTGCCCACCAGCACTCCCAGGTCTTTTTCCACTGGGCTGCTTTCCAGCCACTCTGCCTCAGCCTGTAGTGCTGCCTGGGGTGGTTGTGACCAAACTGTAGCACCTGGAATTGGTCTTGTTGAACCTCATACTGTAAAAACTTGGATGGATAGACACACAAAAATAAGGTAGGTTTTTGAAGCAGCAAGGTAAAAAGTGGTTTTGTCCATTAGAGGCAGGGATGTAGAAGCAGAAAGTATGAAAATTACTGTCCTGTCAGTCAGTTTTTATTAATGCTGGATAGTAAACACCAATGCTTCCACAAGATACTGAAGATGGCTGTAGTCTGAATGAAGAGCAGGGTTTTCTGTAACTGTAGGACTCTTATTTTGTGTGTATGTTGGTTTGGGTCACAGTGAGCCTTTGTGTGTGCCTGGCTGGCCAAGAAGGCCAATGGCATCTGGCTTGTCTAAACAACAGTGTGGCCAGCAGGACCAGGGCAGTGATTGTCCCCATGTACTCAGCACTGGTGAGGCCACACCTCAAACCCTGTGTTCAGTTTTGGGCCTCTCACTACAAGAAAGGCAGTGAGGTGCTTGAGGGAGTCCAAAGAAGGGCAATGAAACTGGTGGAGGGTCTGGAGCACAAGTCTGATGAGGAGAAATCTGATGGGGGTGTTCATGCTGGAGAAAAGGAGGCTCAGGGGTGTGACCTTATCACTTTCTACAGCTGCCTGAGAGGAGGGTGTAGCCAGGCAGGGGTTGGCCTCTTGTCCCAGGGAACAGGTGATGGACCAGAGGAAATGGTTGCACCAGGGGAGGCTTAGATTGGGTATTAGGAGGAGTTTCTTCACTGGAGGGGCGGTCAGATTGCCAAAGAAAAGGACTGCCCAGTGAAGTGGTGGAATCACCATCACTGGTGTGATGTCCAAAAGGTGGGTGTATGTGGCACTTAGGGATGTGGTTTAGTGGTGAATGTGATGATCCTACGTTAATGGTTCCAGCTGATGATCTTAAAGGTCTTTTCCAGCCTAAACAATGTTATTATGAAATAGCAATGGAAAAGCTGCATAAATACTAAGAACTTCTTGTGTAGTTTTTCTTTTCTCTTATAACTAAGATGCACTTTTCAGCAGAATTGTTTTGAAAGTTGTTTTCCCTTATGTTAGGACTTGTTTTGCATTTTATTTTCTGTATTTAGGGTATTCAGGTCATCTTGACTTGAAACATACTACAGCAGACGTACATTAAACTGAAGACCAGACAGATGGAAAATATGTTCCTCTTCTCTATTTTGTATTCAAGAAAGTGAAAAAAGTAAGCTTTATACATAGATTTTTATAGTGGTGCATCTCCTCTGTAATTATGTGCTTGGAGAGTTTTTCAATATTGCATTATTACATAACATAAACCAAATTATTTTATGATGCTGTTTTATTCTGGCTATAGAAATAATTTTATTTTGAGTATGTACTACCTTAAGCTTAGTTCTATATGTAGTCCTTGGGGATTTACTTTGTTTTGGGTGGAAAGCCAAATTAGATTTTTCTGTACTGGTGAAAAACCATATCTAATAGGTCTTGGGAAAATTATTGTAGATGTTGATGTTCTCCTGCTGGTTTTTATGATTATTTAATATTGTTGAAACAAGCCGCTAGGTGGCAATATCAATTAAAAAATTTCCAATACATGCAATTCAAGTTGCCATCTAAAATGGGGCACTACGGAGTAGGTTTGATTAAAGTGAAAACATTATGACTTGTTTTATGCAAGATTTTCTTGATGTAGAGAGGAAATGTTCTGCCAAAGCACTCGGTATGGGTGATTGGTGACTGAGGACAGCTGTATTTGCTTGGATAGAGAGGAAATGTGGTTTTCCCTGTTTTGTATTTTTGCAGTATTTGTCAGACATTTGCAAAAGTGAACTATTATCATACTATTTCTTGATGAAACTTGTTTTAACCTACCAGTTAGAATCAGGTGGGTTGTATAAGTGTTACTAGAGAAAAAAATCCTTACTGGTGTGAACATGAAACATTTCAAACTACTTAAGTTAAAATCAATATGAAATTACTAATGGCTGTGGGTGAAATAATGAAATAATTAATTGTCTGTTACAAGCAGACACTTATTAATGGATGTGCTGATTATATCTTTGGTGTGGGTGCCACTGTACAGCACACAGGCTGGGTTTGTATGTGAGAGAGAAGACTGAAGAGACTTGCTCAGCTAAGCACATACAGAAACCATATCCCATATTACAAGGCTTGTCTTATCAGAGGTGTCTGGTCCTTTTATTTAGATATGTATATCTTTTTTCAGTATGTTTATTGAAGATGTTTTTGCTGGTGTTCCTGCTCAAGGAACTGTTCAAGCTGCTGTTTGAGTTATTACTTTGGGAATACGTATAATGAAATTGCTGGCATGTGTTAACAGTGATATTTCTGCTTCAGTATGGTTTTACTGGAGCTCCATCCTGCCTGTACCACTCCACATGCATTTTTGAAACATCTGTGTAGTATGCTGTGCTCTTGTTAGGCTTTCATCCCGGGCGCTTTAACTTTTTGGGGTTTGTTTCCAGTGCTTTGTTCTGTCAGTAATGGGCACATCAGTAACCCTGCTGTGGCCCTTGGGTATTTTTGAGGAGGCTGTGCTCTCTATTGCTCTAGTATTTAGTCTTTGTTTTGTTAGGACTTATAATCATTTTATCAGGCAGTGGCTAGAGGAACTAATTTGTCTTGGAGTGATTTGTATTTTGCCTTTGTTCTGTTTGTCTGCTGTGTATTAGGGTTTTGCAGTGACTATGCTTCTCAGTCCTTATGTCATGCACTTTCTCCTGATCTATTTCTGATGTGGTTGATACAGCACAAGCATTCCCTTCAAGTGCTGCTTTTCAAGTGGTGTTGAAAATTCTTGATTTGATGGTCTTTGTGCCCAGTAAACTCTGTCATATATCAGACTGTACTGCTTGTTAGAGAGGTTGTGAGTGGTGCTTCCTAAATTCAGTGGTAGTGTTCTCATAAGTTGCTATGTCTAGTATATAAGGTCTAGGCAATTAAGGATTGCACCCTTAAGGATTGGATTTTTTGGTGTTTTTTTTGTTTGCTTGTTAAAGTTTTTTTACAGGTTTAACTTTGGGGTTTTTTTCTATTTTTAAGGTAAGTAATTACATTGTACATGGTGGTATTGTTGCTCTGAAGTGGTTCTCTGCATGCACTGCCTCTGTAAAGAGTAGTAGTTTACTCTTACTTTATTACAGTAGACACTTAAACACTATTGGGATGAAAGGAAGGTATTTCCAAAACTTTATATTGTGGGAAGAGCTATGCCTGTAGAGTCTGCTGCTATTAAGGTTTTTATTAAGTTTAATAATTTATAATTTATGCACTACACTGTTAGAGGCTGTGTAGAAAGTGCTTCATGGTTATGGGCTGTCTTAGGTATAGTGATCAGTAAAGCCACATTGATATTGTATCTGGGGTAATTGACCAGGGAATGTAAATGCTAAAATTCACTTTGCAGGCAAAATGAGTTGGCAGGGTTTTTAGACTTTGATCCAGAGTCCAATGCTGACTTTCTTGCTGTTTTTCCTCTTACTGGTATTCATTGTTGCATGTTTCTGCTGTAGGTTATGTTTGAGGTGGCCTGTGTCAATGCAAGGCAGAAACTTGCCTGTGTTATATATTAGAGTGTATTTTCTGTGATTTTGTTAGTTTTGAATCCTGGTGGTATTTCTTCTACTATGAAGAAACACTTATTATTCTCTTAGCTGTCCTTTTTCTCGGGGTGCATTGTATCCAAAAATAATGTTGTGTCAATGCTGCTTAACAGTTTTTCTTCCAGGCGTGGCATGTACTTTGCACAATGTGTCCATGCCCTCCTGTCATTCTCATTCTGAGTGCTTTGCTTTCTGTGATGGTGTGTCTGTGTTACCACAGGTTTACCATATCTGAGTCTTTTCAAATGGGTCTCCTTTAACACTTTTTTAATACTTTTCTGTGATTTTCTGCCTTAGTGTTGCTCCCTTACCTCTTCAGGCGGTTCCTGGTTCTATAGGAACAAGGTCAGCCATGACACAACTTGAACATTCCTTGTACTTCAGTCCAGTCATGCTTTCCTTGTTGTGATTTTTTTTTCTGATACTTGAATTGTACTTCATTTGAATTTTTTTTTTCACTGAGGAATCATATTAAGAGTGAGTACTGAATGCCTTTGTTCTTGTAAAAGCTGGGTCATCTTTTACTGATTCCAGCTGGGTTAATCACTAAGCAAGTCCCTGATCACATTTATGTCTGGGAGAGCTTTTTTCCCCTTTTTATTCAAGAATCCTTGAATAAGTTAAAAAACCCAAAAACATAGCAAAAGCCAACAGGTGGACTGCTGGAACTACCTGCCTCAGCAAGTATCTTACCAGGATAGTGTTAAAACCAAATCAAGAGATCTAGGTTTCAAAGACAGACCATGATAATGCCTGCTGGGCAGGGAGAGCTGAATTAACACCTTTGGTTTGGGCAGATGTCAGAGTTTTCCTGTCCTGTGTCAGGAAGGCATATTTGAAGGCTGTTGGAGAAGCTCGCAGTAACTGGAGTAAGAGAGTGGTGGGGAAAAAAGTTTAAATCATGGGCAGTCAGGCTCTGTTAATTAGGTAATTTGTTTATGACAGTGTTCTTGTGATTAGTTATTTTTGCAAATATTTCTACCCACCCTTCTGAATTTATTTAGTTAACATACTCAAAAGTCTCAATATTTTAACAATTAAAAAATGTAATCCTAATATATCTTAATAAATACTACTAAGTGTGAAAATTAGCGTGGGAAGGAAGGTGAAAAGGGTACTTCTATCTTATCTAAGTTGTGTAGTTGGTTAAATTTTTCCTAAAATTACCATAAATACTAATCAGAATTGTCATTAAGGAAAAACACTCCTGGATAACCTTGTTATTCCATGTCCTGCTGTGGATTTACCTTGTGCTGGAGAGGGAGCTGTGCTGCTGTGAAGATAGTTCTTATGCTGTGCTGCTTTGGAAAATGGCTTTTGTGTTCTGCAAAGCTGGAACTTGTGTCTAACAGGGATTTGTGACTTGTGACTGCATTTGTGACTCACTGCCAGGCTATGGTGGAATGGCTGTAGAAAGCAAAGCTTATGGAAATCTCATCACTGTGGTTTTAAGACTGGAACTTTCAGCAAGAATTAGGTATTATTCCTATACTGCTTTATTTTTGGCTTTAGACTACAGATCTATCTGCATCTCTTAACTGCAGTGACCAGGAGTGTGGATATAGCTTTGAAGATGTGGTGTTTCAGGACTGCAATATGTATGTTATGGTGCACCAGTGTTATAATTTCAGAGAGCTGTAGTTACCAATTTTATGCTGTTCTTTAGCTTGTGTGGTATTATTTAACAATGTGTAAAGAGATGGCTAGTGTGAGAGAAGCTAATATTGTGTAACTTAGTTTTTGAATGCCACTAGGGTGATGTAACTGCCATAGATGTGCATTTTGCACTTGTGCTGAGGTGAAAAGTATGGAGTGGGCAGAAGTGGTTGGAAGGCTTTATATTCAGTTGTGTGAGAAGAGCAATCAAAGTGCTAGTTAGTCTTTCCTATATCAAGTTAAAATACCAAAAACTGCAATAGGACACAGCTTAATTTTAATACTAGAAGAACAGGGAGAGAAAGCTAATTTTACTTTAAATAAATTAGATTACTAAGGTGGTTGCTTGGGAATTATTTAAAAAGAATTAATCATAGAAATCAGCATATTAAGTTTTTCTGGGTCAGATTTGGGGAATGAAGTTTTAAGGCAGGTGTTAGGGCATTTATTAGTGTTTGTAGAGACTTCCATGGAAATAAAAACCCAAAGCAACTAGGAATACTTAGCTACTTACTTAGACACTGATGGGAGACCCCCCCCTCCCCCCCCTTACTTGTGAAGGAAAACCTAACAGTAGCTTATAGCAAGCTGAAACATGAGCAATTAAAGTGCTAAGTCAATGTGGATTATTCCAGCATGAGCCAGTTTGAATTTGCTTCATTATTTGATTGTGCTGCTGCTGGTGATGAACTGAAATCAAGACCTTTGGTAATTTAATAAATCCATATAAGGAGATGAGTATGATTAGATTTATAATTTCAGTCTTGTACTGATTTTTAGCTACTTGCAGCAATGCATGTATTTGAATTAAGTGTTCTTGAATCATTATTTGAAAGACATCAGTAAAACAGACAATTTTGTTTTGCATGAGACCTACATTTAATTTTATTTTGGACTCTACATGTTGTTCATTTTTGATTTTACTTGTGGTCCATTTGATATTCCAAATTTAACAAACTGGTGTTTTTTGTAATAACTTAGGCTAGGTAAATTCAAAGTCTTTAGCAAAAGTCACAAAGGAATATAATCCGAGATTTGTGAAAGCTTCAGACTCCTCCTTTTGATTTAAGTGACATGCCAGAGTTCACTTGGAAAAACATCTTTTAGGTAGACAAAGGGGACCTTTCATTCCCATCTCAGACATCAGCTGATGGGGTTCTCCAAACAAATTCTTTGTTTATGTGCATCTCATTTACAGTTATTAAATTACCAAATGAAAGTTAAATGCGGTCTTAGACACTCAGAATATTTGTACAGTCAGATTCTCCATCAAAGCAGGAATTACTTGTCAGATCTAAACCAGATCAAAAATAAGAGGGTGAGTTTAACACTTGTGATGTTTTAAACAGAACAAATGTTATTTATTTTTTTATGCCTTCCAAGTGATAGATCTGTGTATTACAGAATTTCCAAAGTGGAATTGTTTGTCAAACTTAGGTGGATTGACAAAGCTTTTATTTATCTTTTACTGTATTTTAGAAATTATTTGCTCATTTTGCGTACTCTTTATACCTACGTTAGAGATGACTGAAGATGTTAGTTCTTCTATATAGCAGTATTTTTACTGGAACTGTATAGTTATAAACCTGAAGCCCTAATACATCATAGGTGAAAGCAAGCTTTTGCAGCGCTTTGGTGAGAAAATAACTAATAATAATCTGTAAGTAAAGGGAATAGATAAATTCCTATGAATATTCTCCAGGTGTTGAAATTTGGAGCAGTATTGGATTTTTAGTCTGCCTTGCAAGGGAAAAATTTTGGTTTGAACCTCATTACTTCAAAGTTTTCATCTGAAGGACTTCCCTGCTGGCATTGATGTCAGCTTTCAGAACACAGTATATACAATATGCAATAGTCAATCTATTTTTAGGTAATTACAGGAAGTATTCTTTGAAAATGAATTCCCTTAAGTGTGGCATTCCATGTTTTGATTGATGATCTACAAATATTAAAGCATTATCCTGTGAAACCCTGTTCCACCAGGTTTCAGAAGTTATGTTTCTGCCTTTTTACTTACCTTCTTTATTTTTAATGGGATATAGATTAAATACACTGGTCAGTTAAGATGTCATTGAAGGGGTAGGACCTTCTGAGATTGAGGGTAGTATGCAGACTACATGCAAGCATAAAGCCATTAAAATCTACATAAACTTTTCGATATAAACGTTGCACATGTCCTTTAGACTTTGATATCTCTGACAGCTGCACTGAAGTCTCAGTGGCTTGAGTAATTTCATTCTATGTTATTTTTCTCACTTCTAGATCTGTTCTCATTGAACTTGTTGTAATCAATTGTCTTGATGGTAGAAAAGCAAGGACCTTGAACTGGCTTGTCCTCATGGTTACACACTCATCCATGTGTCAATAACTGTTACAATTTGAAGTCTTTGGGGGCTCTTCTCACTGAGCAGGTAGTGCTTTTGACAGTGACAATGTTGTGAGATCATTGCATTTAATTAGCATAATTTGACTTAAAACAGGACTTTCTGCTGGGGAAGTAATCAATAGACAAAAAAGGTTTTGATCTTCATTTGTTAGCTGGTATTTCTTTCTAGAAAATCATTAAGTGTATGACCTTTGATTTTTTGGGCTTTTTCTTAGATAGATATAGATAACGTTGTTTAACCTTTCTCCTGCATGATTTGGCAAGCCACATGCAGTTAGAAATTCTGCATGCCAAATTTGTCCTTCAAATGATGCTTAGCACCCTCTTAGATAGAGTAGATCCAGAGTTATGGTTGGAGTGGGTGAAGGCTACTTTGATCTCTGTAGTTATTGAAGAATCTGGGAAAGAGATCTGTGATCATCTTTTGGAGAACTAGCTGAGTAATTTAGCATCTTTTGTGTTTTGGGATCAGCTGCAGGAAGGAAATGTTGACTGGTCATGTGACATTGTTCATAATTACTAGCAGTCAGTGGCACTGTGCAGTTGCCCACTTCATGGTTCAGAAATGTGCGATTCAAGAAAAGCATTAGGATATAAATTAATGGTAGCAGTTTCTCCATATTGCTGCATACTTAGAGGCAAAAAGCAGATTTCCATAGAGTTAAACGTATGGACTGTTGTTTTTAAGATTAAATAATAGTGAGATATCCTACTATTCAGGCATATAGTTAAGTGAATACAGAATTCAGTCGAGATTTAAAGAAATGCATATTTAAGAAATCAATATAGTTTTGTCATCTAGTGAAGTCATAAAACCAATAACAGGAAGATATTTTAAAGTATATGGTTCTAGAAGACAGAGTCATTAAATTCAGAGTATTTTCCTATTCCTGCGCTCAGAGGCATTGCAGCAAGATTATTACCAACCCCTTCTTCAAATTTTGCATAACATTAATTCCATATGTTAAAGAACACTGTGCTGCTAAAGATACCACATTGCAGATGAAGTTGTGTTAGACTGGCAGTTGACTTCATGTGAAGTTAGTATGGAATCACAATAGCTCTTAAATGAATTAAGAAAACCCCCCAAATGCCCACCCCCCATCCCCAGAGTGTGATACTGTGCTGTGACTTAAGATACTCTTCTATATTTTGTATCTTAATTGAGGCTGGGAGCGGTAAAATATATTTATATGCTAAAAGGCAGCTTCTCAAGCGGGTATAGGAATTTATGTAAGAAAGGAAATATGTATAGCTTATCTACCAACTTGATCACTGCAGAATCATCCCTTTGAGTCCTTCCAAGAAGCATACACAATGAATTCTATCTCTTACTTTGACTGAAGTATCCTTTCAAAATTTGTTCATCAACATTTGCTCTAAACTGAGCCAGATTATTTTTTTCCCTATTATCTGCACTTGCCCACTGTGTTCCTCCCTCATGTGCAAATCTGATTGCATCATCTATCTCTTCATATCTGTCAGCATTGTAACCTTGCCCACTCATTCTTTATCTCCTGTAAATGCTTCATTCTTCTTCCCGTGGTGTTCCTGTCCTATAAATACCCTTCATCACCAACTTTTGTAGCTGCTGCACTCATCTTTTTCAACCTCCTTAGCCAGTTCTGCCATCATAGCCGTAAGGAGTTGAGGAGATGATGGATTTGGCTGACAATTGCATTACTCTAATGGTAAATGTTCCTTGTGTAGATGCACTTATAAATGCTTTTGTCTCACCATGCTTGCCTTCTCTTCCCCCATGGTATACTCCTTGTATTCTTAGCCCCTAAGCTCTCTGTTCAGGGAAACAGTCTTGTCTCCATGTTTTTATATGGAACAGTATGTTCTAACCTTAACTGAGGGTTATGTACTGTAAACTCTCTATAAGAATACTTCATTATTATGTAAGATGTTTTGGCTGGCATGGAGGGGATCCTCAGTGTTTGCTGTGAATTGTGTCTGATGGCAGTGTTGGAGATAGAATATGAAACAGTGGAATCTTAGTAGGCTTTGAAGTCTGTCAAAAATGCTCCATGGCTGTAATGCTGAAGGAGATAAAAATAAGGACATAGCATGAAAATGGATCTTAAAAAGGTTTTAATACCATAATGTAGATATGTATTTGGAGCACGCTTATCCTAGCATTACTTTGTGAAGGTACAGAAAGTGCTTACTAATGTGCAAAGAAAAAGTGATTTTAATTGGAAGGCAGTGCAATAGTCCTCAAAAGGGAAGCATGTCTGGGATCTCCCTGACAGTTGACACGCTCCACAGTCACTGGAAAAACATGCATTTTGAATTTTGAATGTTACAGTGCTGTGTCAATAAATTACAAATATATCCTGGTACTTGGTCATGATTGAGGTTTTTTGAGGAACTGTGTGCAGTACAGCTGTCTCTGAGATGAGAGGAAAGCAGTTGCTTCAAGAGCATTGTCAGTGCCAAGTGTCCTCTACAGCGTTTTGCTTACAAAGAGAGAGAAGGCAGTATTATAATCAGTCTGCCCTGAGGAATGCCGCAGGAAAAAGATGACTAATGATTTTTTTTAAACAGTAAAGCAAAACTGCAAAGGAGGAGGGATTACTAGAGGGATTTGAACACGGACTGTAATAAAATATTGATTTCGATCCCTTTTCCTCTCTGCCGCACTAATGAATGTTTTCATTGTACTTTGTCAGAATGAGTCGTAGAGGGCAGAACTCAGGTCAGTGATGAGCATATCCTCCTCTTCTAGAGAGCCAGTCTAGCTCTGTGGATATAGCAAGACTGAAATGGTTCTTGTCTCAGCATTGGAATCAAGTGGTGAAACCCGCTGTGAGCTCTTCAAACATGGAAAATGCTGGACTGACCAACAGGGTTAGGCGAACTTAAGTGAGTGAACTTAAGTGATTACTTAGTCAGGAGCAATATTTTCAGGTAGCTGTGAGATACATAGCTTTGTGTTTGAAAATGGAAAACACAGCTATTCACCATGCTTGTTTTCCTCATTCATACATAACAATTTACTTACTTTTCATATTTAGTAGAGAGTTGCTGCTTTTTGAGCCAGTCACAATGCCACTGTGTAATGAAGCTATTTGAGGAAATGAACAACATAAAGGAGACTAGTAGTTATTGTGTTCTCTGAGCACATTCTCTCTGGGCAGATCTTAATAGGTTAACACACAGCTTGAAATATATAGATAATCTATTTGGTATACAAAAATAATCTTAAGGACAAGGTAATCAAAAAGGAATCCTTGACATGATTCAAGACCATGTACTCTCAATGAAGTAAGGAAAGGCAAGTAAAAGCCTGCCAGAGGGCTTAAACTGGGATTGTGATTAATGACACCACATGTGAGTAAATACATGCAGATCTCAGGTTTGCTTTTGGCATGTGTTAGCAGCTAATGATATGCAGAATTTTATCTCTGCTAGTAACCCCCTAAGAGTGGTTGCATTTCGGTCCCATACTTGTGCCCATTTTAGCACTGCCAAAACCTCCTTGACTGGCAAAGAGGGACAAATCTTGGCTCTAAACTTGGAAAGACTTAAGGCAAAATCTGTGAAATTAGCAGCAGTCTTGAATATTTGATTGTTGTGGCTGTCCAAGGGCAGGAGGGAGGAGGCAAAAATGGGCTCTGCCCCAGTTGTACATACACCAGCCCTCTCCAGATAGGGCCAAATGGTCAAGTTAGGCATTTCTGGTATTTTGTAGTGACTTCAATGACTTGCAGTGACTAAAAATCCCACACCTGTGTCAACTCTTTGCTCTTTCAGGCTGTTTCGCAAAACACTAGTGTCCCCATCTCAGACAAGTTAAAAAAAAAAACAACAAAAACAACCAACCAAAAAACAGAAAAGGAAAAAAGAAATGTAGAGGGAAACAAGCTCATCCAGTTATCCTTTAGTTGACTGGTTTTTGTGGGTGCCGTGCCAGAAATGCACAGAAAGTAGTTAGGGTATGGTTGTACTTTGTATGTGTTTGTTTTTAAAATCTGATTATCTCATGCAATTACTATTGCTTGGACACTCAGTATGTGCATACCATCATCAGGAGTGTAATGGAGAGGTAATTTAAGCTGCTGTGGTGCCAATCTGTATGCATGGCAGTATGCATAAGCCAACCTATGCCATCACTAGACAGCCTCTTATTAGCTTCTTTAAAGATATTTCAGTGGTCTGACACTGCAGGTTAATTGGCAGAATAAAATCATTTATACTTTGTGACATAGTTAAATAATAAAAGCTAGCTACAATTTAGGTAATATTTTCACTTTAATGATCGCACTCTTGGTTTGAATTCTAACTGTATATTTATATTTTAAAATGTTGCATTATTTATTTTAGTATAAACATTTATTATAAAAGTGGTAAGTCAGAACAAAAGCCACTACATGTCAGCACTCTGGGATAGGTTTTGCTACACAGCAAAAGATGACATCTTTGTTGATTGACCTATTTCTCTTTTGCCTGTTACTTGGACTGTGGAAGATTCAATTTTATTCTATCATTTGGCTGCCTGTTAGTAGATTTGTTAAAACCTAAGTTCATTGGTTACAGGATTAAGTCTTCTATTGTTGAACTGTTCTGTTCAGCCACTTTTCAAGTGATGTTTGCTAAAATGTGCCCTGTCAAAAGATGCTTGTCTTTCTGATGAGGATTCTGCTCCTTGAACCTGCTGTGTATCTAAAACCTTGTCTTCTGTCGGGAATTCACATGCTTGTATGTGAACAAATAGTGTGGTATTAGCTTCAAAGTTTAAAAAAAAACCCAAAAAACTGCACAGCTGGGTTGAAAAGGGTCCATCCATAGTGGTTGCTGTAACTGTGGCAGTATCCAGAGTTTTTCAGAGCCTGGCCCTGGCTGCAGAAGTCCCAGACCCCAGGGACTGGGCCCATATCTGTCCTGGAGCACTCATGCCCTGGAAACAACTCAATGGCTACATTGATAATTCTGTTGTGCTGCCAACAGTAGCAATATATTTATCACCCCTGAAATTTTAAATTTTTTAGGACAGTAAATAAAAGTAATGATTCTACAATGGCCTTTACCCGTCACAGGTTTTAAAAATTTGTCTTGGTAATCAGGAGTTTCATATGAATAGAGATTAGGGGCATTATAGGTCTCAAAATGTTCTTACAGTCCTGTATTTGTCTCTTAATCCACAAATATATCTGCTTAGATTTATCCCATTTAACTTTATCAGCCTGAGTGCATGTCCATCAGTATTTAAATTTCCCTGTGCTGTTGTGTGCTTTCTTGACTATCTTGCCATAGGACTTTTAAAAAAAAAATCACCCCTTTTGTTACTTTTCATAAATACAAGAATGATGATAAGAAGGAAATACAAAAGAAATTCCTTTGTTTTTCCCTGTCTACTTTAAAAAAATTACTTTTCTAAGCCAACATGCCTATGCACTCTTCTTAAAACTTCCTTTGAACTTTCATAAGCAGTCCACTTTTTCTCCATTGATATTATCCATGGTTAGTTGTGCATTTCCTGTTTTCAAATGTTGTCATATCCATGTTATTTCCTTTTTCAATGAAGGTGAAATGTTAATGTGATTGATGACTTGTGTCTGTGTAAGGGAATGCGTGTGCTGCTGAAGGTATGTTAGTACCTGTTCTAATCTCTATCATGTGTGGATTGCAGTGAATGACAGCAATTTAAAAAATTGAACAGCTGAGTGACTCTACTATTCAACAAACTAAAAAACCATCCAAGCCATAGCCTTCTTTCCCTTTAGATACCTTACAGAAGGAAAGTTAGTTGGTGTCATTCATACACAAAGACGGGTGATGTTAAGTGATATTTTAATCCCATGTTAAATGACAACAGAAATTGATAACTAAATGGGTGAAGATTATATGAATTGCTACAACTACCTGAATCTGTACAGTAAAAGTAAAAGTGGGATTCACTTGATCTCATGTGGCTGTCTTCAGTGTAGGCATCCACATTCTATCTGGCTACACAGAGTTCTTTATTGTTGGTGGGGAGATGCTGGCACTTGGGGGGATCCAGCCTGTTTGGGATTAGATTAACCAACTAATGAGTGGAACTCCCAGCATAGGCAATTTCCCTGCCTTTGATAAAAGGAGCTTGGTAACTCAGATGAAGACACTAACAGGCAGAATTCATTTAATCTGTCTAGAAGTTAGTGGTTGAGTTATCATTGCGGCTGTTCAGTCAGTGGAACAAGTAGAACTGTAGAAAAGCCATTTTTTCCCTCTTAAAAGTAATGCTGATATCTTCAATGATATCTATAGGGAGTTATACACCTACAAATGCTGGGTTTAGTAGCTTCTACAACTGTTCCAGCTAGATTTTTAAGAGGACCTTTGAACATAGACAAGAGTAACATAAAATAATTTAATTTACACTTTTTCTGGATGTGGCCTTTTCTTTAGCTAATTACGTTATGTGCTTTCTCAAGCATATTAACAGAGGAATGAAATAATTGTAATAATTATCCTAGAGTGATAAAGTCTGAATATTTTATCACTTTCAATCACTTTTTTCCTAATGATATTTCTAAACAAAAATAAACTAGAGCAATGTTAAGTCTTGTCCTTTTCTATTCTTGTTGGAAGAATAGTTTTCTGAGTCATTTTGATTGGAGGTTTTTTCAACTTTAACATAGCAATTTGGGGGTGTTGCATATTTAAAAAATAAAAAAAAAACCAAAAAACAAGCTCTTTTTCCTAGTCTTCTATATAATAAACATGAAGAATAACTAATCAAAACTCTAAAGAAGACCAAATTGTTAAATGTGTGTTTTACTTCTTGTTTCCATGATGTTATTGTACTCCCTTATTCACAACAGGCAAAAGCTGAATTTCTAATGTAAAAAAAATAGGTGCTGCAGGTTCTCTAAATACAATTTGTACTCTCTTAAAGTCAGGTCAAATTGTACTCAAGATACCATATTTTCTAGTGTATAGACATCTCCAAAAGCATGGTTTTAAATGTAAGGGGATGGGTGCAACTTGCAGATCTGCTGTTCCCCAGCTGTTCTTGTCATTGCTTGTTTGAGTGGAAGCAGCAATGCAGGCATGGGGGTAGAGTAGTAATGTCCTTACTGTCAAGTCCTTTTGGGTGGAAAGCAAGTGTTATTTTCCAGTGCATATTCTGGGGTATCCTGTAGACACTGCATAGAGAAGCACATATCAGTCTTCCTTAAAATATTCAAAATGCTCTTGTTGTCCTGCTCCTTAACAACCTCATATCAGCTCACTTGAACATATTTGCTGCATTTAGTGTTTTCCCTTGCAAGTTAAATCCTCATCTCTTTTAGTTTGGTTTTCTTCCTACACTCTCCTGAGCTTTCTCATCCTTCTTTGTCTACTGTCTTCAGCTGTCTATTTTTGCCTTGGCAACATACCTTTTCTCTGTCAGTGTTCCTTCACTTTCTTCCAGAAATTTTGCTGTATTTTTCTATTGCTTCATTTTTCTCTGCCTTCAGTGATTTCTGCCCATTTTATTTTACTCCATGTGTTTCCCAACTGTCTCTGTATTCTTTTTAATTTCTTTTCCTTCATGTAGTTACTAATTAACATTTGAAGCTATATTGATGATTCTCCTAACTTAGGAAAATCACATTGTTTAGAATCAATTTGTTAGATGGTATCTTCTTATGATGCTTATTCATAGTTTCTCATTATGGGTATTAAAGACCGTGAGGAAATAATGACCATATAAATGTAGTCACATCCCATGCTTCCCAAAGGTAGGGTGAAGTAGTAGTGGCATTTAAAAATACATAATCTTTGAAGTGTGTTTCCTTCCTTGTGTGGGGGCGAGGTTGATCATCAGTGAGGTTTGTCTGGGCTAGACTTGCCAGTCCTGTTGAAACTTGAATAATCTGATTTTCAAGTATGCATCTTCTGTGACTGTAAACTTAGATACTTTAGGGAATGGTGAATAGGACAGTGAAACTGGAAGATAATTCAGATAATACAGCTTTCTGTGCTCTTTCATCAAGTTTATTTTATTCAAAAAGGTTTTCAATTTGTTCGCCTGTGTTTATGTAAAGGGAAATGCTCTAAGGATGCATCCTTGCTCTGAGGCCTCAGCAAACCCTAAAATAGTAGGTAGAGTGTTACCTGCCAATCAGTCTTCCCATTTTCTTTTTCCTTTTGATGTCTTTGTGATTATTTGCATTGGTCAGTTTCTAAAACAGTTTCTTTTAGTTCAGTAGGGTGTTATTTTTATGAGAGATGTAACTAACACTGTTGGCAGCCTGTTCAGCATTTTATATTGTTTAAATGCTACTCTAACAACTGCCAAACTGTGGACTGTATTCTTGAAAACCTGTCTTGCCAACAGTGAAGTCTCTGCCTCATGTGTGCAGGGAAAGACTGGCATGTGCAGAAGTCCTGAATTCCTGGTTTGGAGATGTCATCGGCCGGGTTCAGGCACGTGGCAGTGGTGCCATGTGCTGGGTCAGCCACCAGCTCTGGGACAAGGAGTGGAGCAGGGGGTGCAGGGGAGGAGGGGAAGGCTGGGTGACAGGCTGGGTGATGTCCTGCACCTCCAGCAGCATCACTCAGTAAAATCTGCATCATGCAATCTGGGAGAAGATGGGAGGTACCAGAGGGCTGTGACATCACTGCACACTTGCAGAGTGGAGGGTGATTTCTCGCCACCTACATCGCCGTGTCTTCACTACAGAAGAAACTATTTGTAGCCAGCTTTTAGGCAAGACAATAGCAGGTTTCTCATATGATCGCTGAATAAGTGATGGGGAAGTCAGATGGAGAAGAGGAGAGGGTGTGAAAAGGAAAAAAGAAGAGCTAAAAAAACAACCTTGTAAGTCTTAATGTTTGAGGTAGGTTTGCAGGCCAGCCAAGAACACTTGTAATTTTACATCAGCAATGGCTCATTATGATACAGTGTAGATGAGATATTAATGAACAACAGGAAAAAAAAGGCAAGCAGCATAGATCTAAATAGCTTCACCAATTGCAGGATCAGATCTCATCAGGTCTAGGCAAACCTCTGTTTTATGTAAATACCTCCCTTATTGGGGTTGCTTTCAACTCTGTTCTTTCCTATAAATAACTTTGTCCTTAGTAGCCAGAATTTTCTTCTGATCAGATTTAAAAAATTTCTTCTTCCTTTTCTCATATCTTGCAGCAAAAATTTACAAATATTTCTCCAGATTCTTTTTCAGTCATTTACTGTTGTTGCATATGTATAATGTTGGGGTTTTTTTTAATTATCCCATTTCTTCAATGAACAGAGCAAAAACAAAGCAAGGGGATATTTTGGCACGTATTTGCATGCATGTTGTATGTTTTACCTATGCAATTAAAAATATTCCTAATAGAAGTCTTTCAGGACTAGAAGGCTTTCATAGCATTCCCTTACCTGGAAATACCTCATATTTTCTCTTTCCATTTTTGTGAACATAGTATGTCCTTTTCAATATTTCCGATTACAGGTATTCAGTACAATTCATTATGCAGTAATTACAATCAGACTGCACAAAGACAGGCATCTGAAGAATTAAATGTATTTCCCTTCCTTACAAAATGGGAAGTGTAATCTGGCTCAGTGCCAAGTAATCAGGGTTGAGTTTTTTAACATTTGTATCAGTTTAAAGAAGTATTTTCCTGTGTTACTGCTATGTTGCACTGTGAGAAGCCCAGTAGAAAAATCCACAGTATTTTCATGTTGCTATGTAAATCCAGAGCACTGGCAATTAAAGAGTGAAAATGGTATATGTGAGAAAAACACTTGAAATATAATTAGATGGTTCCTCCTTTCGTGGGCACTGCATGCGCATTTAAAATTTGTCATCGTTACAGTTTTATCTCCAGTAATAATTCTGAAATTTAATTTTTATGTGTTAGAGCCTTACTGATGATACTGTTTCCGAAAGATTAAACTTGATCAAGATGTAATTTAAGAATAGATGGATCCATTTATTTAACTTAAAAATCTAAGGTAATAAAATGATGCTGAATTAACAGAGAATCATATTTGTTCTCAGGTGTGATCATGCCAGCTTTATTGTGGTTACTGGGGGTGTGTGTTACAGTAGACAGCAATTTCCTTCCTTCTTGGGGGATTTTTTGCTGTCAGTGGTGGTGGTGATGGCAGCAGGAAGGCACATCCATGTGGGAGAGGCAGGGATGGTTGCAGTCAGCACACGTGCATTTCCAGTGACTGGGAAGTTGTGGTGCTTTCACCTTAAGTTCCTTCTGCCAGTTGTGTGCTTTACCTCAGAGACAGCAAAGGTGTGGGCAGGTGCCACAGATCCAAAGCCTTTTCCTTGCAATAATTGATGTTGGTCTGACAGGCTCGAGCAGGATTTCAGAGCTTGCATAGGCTCTTCAGTTGTCTTCAATAAGAAACAAGCTGCAAAGAGCATTATTGAAGGATGGCTGGCTGCTCAGATACAGAATTTCGAGGTTTGTTTAATATTGGGAAGGTTGCTGTGAGACAAATCCTTCCTATTTCATTCAATGGTGACGTTTCAGAGCCTGTACTGCTGAGTGGACATGGTCTGGCTTATTTACACAGGAATTGTCCCATGTTCAAGTGTAAGAACTAGAGGTAAAGCCAGGAGTATATGATGTTATTTGGTGAGTGTGGCATGATAGAGCTGGCATCAGTATCTTGGTTTTGGCACTTCTAATGGCTGCTGAGGATGTTCCTCTTGCTCTTATTCCTTCATGTGAAAACACTTTTTGTTTCCCTATTCTACTCCTTGTCTCTATTGTAAACAATATGGAACATTTTATATGAAGTTTGACAGAGACAACTCTGTACCCTGTCCGATGTTCCTCAAGACTTGGACTTTGGGTAAGACCATGTGGCCCCGTGTCCCAGTGGGGCACAAGTCACTGCTGAAGTGGAAAGATTTTGGGCTTGCTTTGTGCTTGGGATGATGTGCTTTTTTGATGGAGCTTTTTCTGAGAACTGCTTGTACTCTTATGAGCCCGGGAAAAGGTGAAACAAGTCCTTCTCATGTCCTAGAGGAGCAGGGCTGAAAATGTCTTTGCATCTGAAAATTCAAGGAGTATAAGAGCCTGATGATCCTCTGGCTAAGAAATGTCAAAAACCTTGCAAGAATATTTGGAAAAACCAGTTGTGTAGACACTGTGATAATAATCATAATATAAAAACTTATTGAAAAGCATATGGTGAATATGCTGTCTAAATATCTCAATTTAAAAGTATTTCTACTATAAGGATTTCCATCTGTAAATTTTGTAAGGAAAAGTTAAAATATAAGTCTTTTTAGAACAGTGAATGATTCTGAAATATAAGACTAAGAAGAAATTCTAACCTGAAGTTTAAGGTTATAACATGTACAGTTCAATAACTGTGACCTCATTTAATCCTTTTGGGTAAATCATGTAGCTTCATCTCCTAGGAGAGGGAGGAATCAGTGTGTGCAAGATTTTATGAGTCACTGCTTTAGTCTTTATAAGGTAACATATGCTTGACTCAGTTTGGATGAATAGAAACCTGTTTTTTCTTTAAAACTGGAATTGTCATTCTGCAATATTAGAGCAATTTATTTTTCTTCTTGAATCTTGGAAAAAAAATAAAAGCACATAATAACAAATAATGGAAAAATAGTAGTTGAAAACTTGAACAGCACTTAACACATTTAGGCAAATTGTAGACCCAAAAGAAAATGCTATTATCAGAAGGATCCTAACACAGTAATAATTGTACACTAGAATATAAAAGGAATAAATTAGAAATATTTCGGATTAGAAATCAGAAATCATTCACTTCATCCATTGAGTTAAGATAGTAAGGATAGTAGAAGCTACATAGTTTGAGGGCGTCTAACACTCATTATTTTGCTGGAATTTTGCTTGAATTTTTTTCAGCTTTAGGAGAAAAGCTGTCCGTGTACATTGGGCAAACCACTTGCCTCTAGACAAGGTCTGGAAAATACAGCAAATGACTTACTGTGTTTTATCTAAGAGTAGTGAGTTCTTAAAATTCACTCTGTCTCTAGATGCCTTGTGTCCAGCTATTTCTGTATGGAAATATGGGGGTTTTCCTAGTAATAGGAAACAAATGGCAGCTGATTCTTAAAGGACAGAGGATATGTTTTAGCATACTTAGAATATTTTGGGTTGGGTTGTTTTTGTGTTTTTGTGTTTTTTTTTTTTCTTTTTTTTTTTTCCCTAAAATTAATAAACTTGTAGGAACAAGCTTTCTGTTTTCTGGCAGCTCCAGGAAATGTTCTCAACTATTTCCTTGTTCCCTCCAAACAAAACCATTCTCATCAACCTTAAATACTCACAAATAATAAAGTTCAGTACATCAATAATTAGGAAATAACAAGCACAGGTATATTTGGGGTTAATAGTTCTCTTTGGTGTGCCTAGTGGTATTTAATCTGACAAGTAGTTATAAAAAATGAAGAATTCTTTTGTTTCTTTGCAGAATGGCTATTTGTAAAACCACAGATTTTCAAAGAAACTTTGGTTAGAGTTGTTTATTGGCCTGAGATGGGAGGAGGGAGGGAAAGGCAACATGGTGCTGGGCATACATTTGGTACAGCATATGCTGCCAGACCCAGCAGAACGATGAGAATGAAGAATTCCTCTTATTGTCACCTTTGTGTTTCAGTAAGCACTTTATTAAGGAATTATGGAATTCCTTTATTAAGGAATTATTAGTTAAGTTATGTGGATGACTAAAATAAATTCAAATTAATAGTTATGTTTAACTAATTAAACATAGTAATTTTGCTTCCCTATGTTCATAATAATGGGTCATTTATTGAGTAATTGTAGCATATAGTAATGATTTTCTTCTTAAATATCTAATGCTTCCTCAAATTCATCTATAAATTTCCTTCAAAATAATGAATATATAATCCAATTGTATTAAAAATTCTTCAGAGGTGTAACTTATGTGAATTATGTATATTTATATATTTGGAGACTAATTATTTAAACAGTAAAAGGCAAATTCATCTGTGCATTTTGTGTTCTTTTTTCCCTTTTGGAGAAGCAGAAACAAGCTTGACTGTATGGTGGACGTTCGCAAGCTTGTTTTCACTCTTGTGTCCTGCAGTGTGTGCTCCCTTCCTACCACGTTTCACTCCTTTCTGTATCCTGTGTTTTTCAGTGTCTTCCTCATGGTCAAGATTCAGTAAAATGAAGTTGTAAAATGGCAGTACTGGTGTTGCTAGTTTTCTTGAATGAAATACCACTGTTCTGTAAGTTTTCAATAAAGTCTTCAATTTTCTTCTGCAAAAACAAGGCAACAACTACCATTTAAGATGTGTACTGTTGTTCAGATCAGCTTTTGCCTCTGTTTCTGTTAAGGAGAGCAGCACTAAGCAGCTGGCAGTGTCATCTGCATGTGAAGGATGTCTGTCTTTAAGAGTTAGGGTAGACTTAACTCTTGGGTACTACCTGGGACTAGGAGCCATTTTGAAGGAAGACAGGTTTTCCTTACAAAATTTTGTGAAAGTATTATTTTTCAACCACAGCTCGTATATGGAAAACTGCATAGAAGGACAACAGTGATATTACTATGAATATGTTCTTTAAAAGTACCTGAGCATATGGTTCCAGTAGTTTTAAGTACATCAAAAATGTCAAAGGCAGCAGCTCTGAGATCACTAGAAGATCAGATGCAACATACAGTTTCTCAAAAACCTCAAAAGAGTCAGTACTATTAACATTGACTCCATTGAATGTACTTGTAGATACTGAGTGAATCCATCTTCCCCTTTATGCAAGGGAGAGTGAAAGACTTGAAAAAAAATTTCTATAATTTTTTTCCTGTCATTAGATATTGACTCCTAGATATTGTCTGCTGAGCTGAGCGTGAGTGGGACCCAGCTGTTGGTGAACTTGTGCAGTGTATAGAAAAAACTTACCTTTGTATCTATTGTCTGGTCCCTAGAACTTGTGCGTGGGACAAGGGAGTGTTTATTCAGAACATGCTTTACATTCTGAGCAGTAACTAAAACGTGACTTTTACAAAAATGTTTAAAATTTAAAATGCATTTCGATATTACTGACTTTTTCTAATACAAGGCTTTAGGAAAGGAGAGAGTTTGCTTTATCATTTGGAAGTAAACAATTCCTTAAAATGGTTATTTTAATATTTCAAGTACAGCATAACCTTAAAAGTTCTATTGTAATTTCCTCATGCTCTGAGCAGAAATATTTAACACATTGAAGAAGAATAATACTAAGAATATTAATGTAATCTCCTCAAGAGGAGATTGCAAACAGCTAGTTTTTCTGTCACTTATTCTTCAGTGAGGCAGTTACTGGCTTGTGTGTCAGTATTGATGTGTGTTATGCGTGAGAGACCCGAAGAAGTCCATAAAGATACTATTTTTTTTTCCTCACTTCAAAAGCTTAGTAACAGCTGGAAGATAATTTTCTTTTAGGGCATTTATACTCTTTATGCTTCCATATTACCCCATTTAGTATTAATATGCTTATCAAATTTAGGCTTGCTCTGTGTTTGTTCCATTTTGAAATCTCTGTTTTAATCACAAGGCCTATGATTCTAGCAGTCTTTTAGAACTATTTATTTTAAAAGTATATCTAAAACATATAAAACAGTGAACCTCTCAAGTTGTGTTCAAAGCTGTCTAATTCTGTCTGGGGTCCAGTGCCTCATCAGGAGAATGTAAATTTATTGCCTTTCGTGCTGTTTAGCATGGCACTTGAACAACAATTATCCAAATCTCAAAACACAGATCTGTCCACATAAAATCACAGTACTGATACCAAAGTTCCTAATGCACTTTATGACTTCAAGGCTGAAAAATTACTTAGAATAGTCACTTTGATTAATTTGATTTGTTTAATAGTTTCAGATCTGTCTTCATAGATTCGTTTGGGAAGCAGGACTATTTATTTTAACAGTAACACTGGAAGTAGTCAACATGCAGCAGGATGAGGGTTTTATAGGCAAATTGTAAGATCCAAGCAGCTGTAGCTGTGATGTGAGGATGGAAAATTCAGTGGAGAATAGACTAGGATGGATATGGATAAGAAAGTACATGTTTAAAGACAGTGTAGAAGAAAGGCAAAAAGCACCTCAAGCTTGTATCCTACAAGACAAAAGAAGCTACACAGAAAATGGAAGAAAAGCACTAAACCTGCTAGTTTATGATCAGATTAGACAACCAAAGTATGTGGATGAGCCTGCTTATTAATCAAAAATGAAGTATCTTTTTCTTGCATCTGTTTAGTAAAATGTTTACTTTAAAAAGAATGTATGGAAATTTGTATGACAGGGTTTACATTGCAAAAAATGGAAAGTACTTATGTTTAGATGCTGCTTTGTCTCTTCTTTTGCTCCCAAAAGGCATGAGGGTGGCAGGAGGAAGAAGCTGTATTAGTTGAGTTCTACAACAGTGGATCTCTGCCCTGGATAAATTTAATACATGCACTGTCAGTAAGATATTTTAATCTTGACTGATAAACATGTTGTAGACCATCAAGATAATCTGTTTGCAGTAGACATGATTAAATTTTTAGTGAAACAGTGACTTCTGTCAGTTGACTCTGAAATTGTGGTGACTCTGATATCTACCCATATGTCACAGGGAACAGTTTGTGCAGTGCCATGTACCTTGTCCGCACTTTTCCATCTGTGCTTAAACAGCAGCTAGGATTTTTTACTTTCTTTTATTGTGAAGAGCTCTTGGGTGTTTTTTTAATTGATAAAACAAATAAACAAAACTCCAGGCTAATTCTGCTCCTTTGTTCTTTTTTTCCAGATTATGTATATATCCCTCAGAGATCCCTAGTTCCCACATCAATT